>PITA01003967.1:0-130425 GCA_004023965.1 Spilogale gracilis
AACCTTGGCACATTTGAGGATATCTGAATACAGACTGAACATCAAGCAAAATTCTGTAAGCAGTCATTTTTTTTTTCTTTTAAGATTTTATTTATTTATTTGACAGAGAGGTCACAAGTAGGCAGAGAGGTAGGCAGAGAGAGGAGAAAGCAGGCTCCCCGCTGAGCAGACTCCAGGACCCTGGGATCATGACCTGAGCCCAAGGCAGAGGCTTTAACCCTCTGACCCACCCAGGCGCCCAGCATTAATTCTTTTAACCCATATTAAGATTATATGGAAGACTGTATTTTAAGAGAAGCACACTCAT
This sequence comes from Spilogale gracilis, assembly GCA_004023965.1. NCBI lineage: Eukaryota > Metazoa > Chordata > Mammalia > Carnivora > Mephitidae > Spilogale > Spilogale gracilis. The sequence goes on from PITA01003967.1 coordinate 308, forward strand.
ACAAGTGCAGGGTCATGGTGGTGCTACAACAATACGCATACAACACACACACAAAATGTTAGCAACTGTTGAATCTAAGCAAAGGATAGAGCGTGTTCATTTCTTCAACAGTTCTGTACTTATGAACATCTTCACTGTAAAAACTTTGGAGAAAATTATTAAAATGAAAACATAAAATTTAATTCTTGGAGATAAATCTTACCCTGAGAGTTTATGGACCCCAAGTTGAGAATTATTCATCTAGCTAATTTATCTTCTTACCTTCCAGAGCATTAACTCAAAGTAATTGGATATCCCAAAACTGTAAGAAACTATCAGCCCCTCACATTAAGACACAAGGATTAAAAGGAAGGAGTTTATCAAGAATTCAAACACTCATTTCAATCAAGTTTTCCCTGAAAACACATCAAAAACATATGTGCACACATAAGTGCATGTCCACTGGGGACATCCGCACAAGCGCTGTGGACGTATCAGGGCCGCGTGCCGGTGGCTGCCCTGGTCGGTGGCCTGCCCTGGTCCGAGGCCAGCCTGGCAGACAGCGCGTAATGGGGCAGGCTTGTTTGCGATAATCAAGCCCTGGGTACGTATGGGTCAAATCCTTCACTTGTAAGAGCAACTGTCTGCCTTGCTTGATTTTGGGTAAGACCCTCAGTTATGAAGATGTTAACACTGCAGAAGACTGGGTACAGGGTACATGAGACCCCCGCCCCTGGTATAACTCTCTGCAAATTCTTTGAATCTGTAATTATTTCAAAAACGAAACCACCACATTCTACATCTCATGTCCTGGTCTTCTCCAGTTTGAACATATCCTTAACCGGCTCCTTAAATCCTTCCTACAACCAATCTGACAAATGACAAGCTTTCCTTAAAAAGAGCTCTTCAAAATCCTCAAGATAGTCAATTCTTAAAATTGTCAGAGTCTGAGAAGATATACAAAGAGAGCTCTACATCTCTTGCAAATAAACACCTCCAGTCTAGACTCCTGAGTTCCTTACATAGTACCTTTACTTCACCCACGGTGAAATACAAATTTTCAGTTGGCTCTGTTTTCCAGGATGACAAAATCAAGTACAGAGGTGATGAGGACTCAGCGCAGCCAACCCTAGCACATTCATTCAGGGAGGACAACAGCTGACAGGTGAGGAGAATAGCCACACCATTTACCTCCCCACGTCTGCTGCTTTTCTGGCTTTCTGAGCCTGAGAAATAACTAGTAGGCTGGTAACTGCCTCTCAGTTTCACCTCTGTGATTTTTTTTCACCTCTGATTTTTTTCCCCAAAGAATAAGCATTCATACTTTTTGTTCCTGAGAAGAACTGAGTAGAATTCAGGAACCATACAGAATCCTCCTCTCATCAACAGGACCATTCCAACAGCCCCTTCTGCTGGAGCTGAAACCAGAAACATCAGCTACAAATTTCCCCTCCTGCCAGCCTGCTCCCTCCAGCTCCTGGATCCCCGAGGCCAATGCCTAAAACTTGACAAGAGCTGGGAGGCCTTTGATGTGAGGGGTGGCAAGGGCCTGTTTTCCAGGACGCCAGCTGCCTGATATCCTCTATCCATAATCAACACTTGCTCTGAACTCTGACTGTGCCCCAAGCTATCGCAAAGAGGTCACTCTGTAGAGAGGTCACTGTATGAAGAGAGGTCACTGTATGAAAACAGCACACAAGAAATATTTTTTTTTTGCAACTTTAATAATTTATTTTTTCAGTGTTCCAAGATTCACTGTTTATGCCCCACACCCAGTGCTCCAAGCAATTCGTGCCCTCAGTACCCACCACCAGGCTCCCCCATCCCCCACTCCCCTCCCTCCCAAGACCCTCGGTTCACCACAGCACCAGCACCATGCACCGTGGCAGGAATGGAGGCTCGAGAGGAAGGTGCCATCCATCATTCCATTCACAGGGCACTTCAGAAATAACCTACTGTATTCAAATCACAGTTAATTTAAAATTTTTGTTCTTTCACCACTCTTTAAAATATTCTTAAAAATAGTATTTAACTGGAAAGCATCCAACGTCCCCAAGTAGTACACCAAGACAAGGCAACAGAAGAGTCCATTATCGCAGTAGGTTATAAAAGCCTTTAGGCCATTCAACTAAGCAATGGGTCCCTTTTCATTATAAAGTCTCCATTATAAATTCTCTTTGGCAGAAAAAAGAGAACAGACAGTTCATAAAATATCTTATCTTCAAATATTTGTATAAAGTTCTATCAGTTGTCCTATAGTCCATAGGTAACAATATTTTCTAATTCTTACTAACAAATATGCACACTGAAGATGAGCATGTTCTTAGAGACCAAGGGGAGAACAGGACAGAGGAAGAAATCTCTCTAGAATGCTCAACTGCATAGCTGATAGCAGTTCAGCCATTATTTCCCTAGACCAACCCCAGATGTGGGGAAGACTATGGCTTGATTTAAAGTTATCCCAAATCAGGGCGCCTGGGTGGCTAAGTCAGTTAATTGTTCAACTATTGATTTTGGCTCGGGTCATGATCTCAGAGTCGTGAGATCAAGCCCCTGCTTGAGATTCTCATCCTCTCCCTCTGCCCCTCCCCTACCCTTCCCCCCACCCTGGGACACAAGTCCTCGCAGGCCCTCTCTCTCAAAGAAAAATAAATTTTAAAAAGATATCCTAGATCCCCACAGCTGCTACCTCTCTCTAAAATGTGTGATAAATGATGGTAAATCATATTCATAATTAGGTAATTTAGAAGCAACCATGAGAATGAAAAGTAAAATTTCAGATAAAAATAATTTAAAGTACGATGGATTTGGTTCACTACAGTCCACAGTTATCTTTAAAAAGTCTAAGTATGGACTCGTGCTTGTATGTATATGCATAGGAACATATACACTTACTTTTGTGTGAGTTAATCTCTCCTCTTTCCCATCTAAAACTATAGAGTAAATCCTCATGTGACCATTTCAAGAACTATTTTTTGCTACTAAATTTTGCCAACAATCTGCTCTGCATTCTAACAGATGTTTCTGTTTTCAAGCCTCTGGGAACTTGGCTGGATCTGTTTTCTTTCCCCACGTTAAAAATAAAAGAAATGGCCCAAATGTGGCCTAATACCCTAGAGAAGCTTTTCCTTACCCCAGACCCCTCGATCTTCCCTATTCATGTGACCTTCAAAATCTCTTCTCAAATCTTCTCTTTTCCATTAGAGAAGATGTTTCCAATTACGGTCCATTAAGTTGCCAAAAATGACATCACTCCGATTTTTTTTTTTTTTTTAAAGAAAATGCTACTGATTCCAGGTTACTTGGGGACCATCTGCAACAATTTAAGCCAACTAGTCTGCTGGACCTTATGAACCCGCCATGTCACAGGGGGGGCAATTTGTTTAAGATCAATTCTACAAACAGAACAATACTATTACATTGAGGGTTGGAAGGATAGAAGGATCTTTCTTTAAAATTATTTGTGATCCAACCTTACCTCAGTGACATCCATAACTTTGATGGCCGCCAGCTGACCTGTCTTAACATGTCGACCCTGAAAAACAGAGAAAAGAAAGATAATTGGCACCACTGTCTTGTGTGATCATTAGGACAGAATGGGTGAAGTTTCAATAAATTGCTACATGCATCATTTCTTTTGTACTTTTCCCAAAAGTAATGATGAAATAGTCCCATGCTCTCCAGTAGAACAATATGAGTTGTAATACCAATGAACTCCACTTAATAAGTAAAACAAGTAGTGAGCCAATGAGCTTTGATGAAACAAAATTCCTTTCCTTCTCAGGTTTAATTTACATTTCACTACCTCTCAACCTAAACAACTTAAATAATATTTTCTTCTATACATCAAGTTGATCATGTTTTCTTTCTTAACATTCTGCATGAAATGAAATGACCCAAAAAAGCCTCCTGATATTTTCAGAAATAGATAGCAGTCATTTCTCCCTAGTGTACTCCCAAGACCATTACTTGATATTAAGAAAGTTATACTGAGAGTCTTCTTTGAAGCATTCCTACAGTCCCAAGGTAAAGAAGTTGGAGAATAAATACCCAGAATAAGGGAGTGTACAAAGACATAGGGATGATGCCGTGATAGTGTAACTCCTGACCTAATACCTAAAACTCATCATTTCTATCCCTGGACATTTCAAACCAATGTGAGGTCAATCTCTCAACCAGATGAACAGGGCGAGATTTAATTCCTATCAGCCCTGTGTTTCTCCATCCACTCTTTGCAATGTTCTGCTGGCCATTTATCTGGAGAGTAACCGATAGCTACCCGGATCTCCTGAGCTTGATGTACTTCAGAATTTTGTGGATGATGATGCTTCTTCAACAAATGTAAAACAAAAAGATTATCTCCATAGCTCCCAAGAGCCTGCCTCTCTTGTGGTCTCAAAATGAATAGTTATGAACTTTAGAACTTGAAACCTGAGGAAAGCTTACCCAGGAACTCAAGTTACATCTAGGACAAAACAAATCCATGAAAATGACACTGTATTACAATTACATCTCAACTGTAGGAGGTCAGGGTGGCATGGAGTCCTCCAACAGCCCAGGAGTCCAGGAGCAAGAACTACACAACAACGCAGCATACAGGTAACCAGGACAAATAAAATCCACAGTCCAAGAATCTTATCCCATATCAACCCACAGATGAATCCAGCCTGCCAAAGTGAATTATCTTCCTGGTTTTCAAAAGTGCTTCCATGCAAGTGGGGTCACCACCTCCCACAATACACACACCGGCAGTTTAGACAGTCTCAAGTTCTGCTGCTGCTTTTTTTTTTTTTTTAAGATTTTATTTATTTATTTGACAGAGAGAAACACAACCAGGAGGAGTGAGAGAGGGAGAAGCAGGCTTCCCGCCATGCGGGAAGCCTGATGCGGGGCTTGATCCGGGGACTCCGGGATCATTACCTGAGCGGAAGGCAGTCACTTAACCAACTGAGCCACCCAGGCGCCCCTCAAGTTCTGCTTCTGAGACCAGCAGGCTTGCCCCACATTCCACAGCCCAGGGAACTGCCTCCTGCCCTGTCAGTTATTTCCCAGCTAATTCCACAAGTATGCTCTTCCAGCATGGTCAGTCTCAGCAGATCTGAACTGTCTCCTCAACTGTGGCTTCAGTCACCTTCCCCAACATCGTCACACGGCCCGTTGAACAGTCTGGCACTCCTCCTACATTCACAGCTGAGTAAGCCACAATCCTGAAAGAAAATGCTGCCCTGTATATATGTTACCATACAGCACACAAAATAATCTAAGAAGTCAAGTCGACTTCTACAGAAGCTCCATCTCAGACATGGGAGAGTAGAATACAACTGTGCGTCAGGAAAGTGGTAAATATGAGTATTATATGATCTCCCATATTTCTGATTCTACCGCCACTTTTTACTACCTATCTGTCCAAGATTTAGTATCTTTTGACAATGTCCATTCCTGAATCACTCATTTAAAATTTTTGCCTATGTGTGTTTTGAATCTGTAACCTCAGCCTTTTTGGAAACTAAGCTGTCCTTCATGTCATGGCCCTTGGCAGGATCCTAAAGCTACAGGGTAGTGACCCAGAGCATGGACTCTAGCATCAAGACTGTGTCCACACTTCATGTTCTCCTGTCTCTATAAGGTAACATAACAGTGCCTCAGCCTCAGCCTCCTGTCTGTATAAGAGGGGAACAATGGTGCCCACTTCACAGGGTTATCATGAAGAATAACAGAGATGCAAAGAACAGTGCAGTACACATGCTCAATGGTAAGTAAGATAATAAATATGGTAATAAAATACAACTGGACTTTGTTTCCCTGAAATGAAGATAGAAAATTAATTAGCATACTATCAAAACAACTCCCATGACTATGGCTGGTTAACACAACCATGAAGCCAAATTACGATTTCCTTAAATCCAAGAGCAAAGAGAGAACTTAAGGGAATAGAGTATTAAGTAACCTTCCAGGGCTTTCTATATACGGGACACAAAGATCATCTATCTCCTTAGCACCCAGGATGCACTCGAAATTGGAAATACATACTTGATTATTCTTCCTGCAGTGGGGTTATTTCCAAATTACTAAAGCAAATTTCTTGCTGACAGAACCAAATGATGACAGAAAATGTCACCAGACTTGCCCCATGGCTTTTGTTCTTTTTAAAGAGGTAAATAGCGCTGTGCTGGGAATGTGTTACGAGGTGTGGGGGAGGGGAAGGCCTTTTGCGTATCTGAAACCTTAAGATACTTACAGATGAAGAAAATCCATGGGCCTATGGAAAAAACCACTCCAGATGTTTATGTAATATAGCAACACTTCCCTCTATGCCTGAACTCAAGACCACAGGAGTGTTCTCAAGACTTAGCAGTTTGACAGTGGCATAAAAGCTTAGAGTTGTAAATTCATTCAGTACTTGCCTTACACAGAACATGAGTTTCCCTTACTAAAGGATTGGAGAATTAGGACCTAACAACTAATCAATTATTTTTGTATCAGAGGGTGGACCATGCAAAGACATTAGTCTTCATTAATGCATACCAAGTCTTCCAAAATTAGATTCATTTTAAATTTAAGTTTAAATTTAAATTGGTAAACTAAGAATTCTGGTGTCCCTCCTTTCTAAGAAACAAGACTGAAAGAAATGAAATTTGGGATTCTGGCAGTGTTAGGCTTTCATTTCTCTGCTACCACTTCATTACTATATATTTCCTTGAGAAAGCTTCCTAGGATCACTGTAGGATCCCAATGTCCTTTTTAGCATAGGCAGGCTAGAAATAAGTGCAGAAAGTACATAAAGCTCTGGCCATCATATCTGGCATATAATGGGCTCTAAGAGGAAGAGATCCACTCCCACCAGAGGTCTATGCTAACCCTTTCTCCTAATTCCCCTTGCTACTACCTTAAACCTAGTCAATTTAGGCCCATTTCTCATTTTCAAGGGGCATAGCCAATATGGGGAAAGGCAACAGGGTACTGAAGTAATGTATTTCCCTGATTATTTTTTAAGAAGAAACAAACAAAAAGAAAACCTCCAAATTTGAAATAGAAATAATTATCTATCTACTCAGATGGGTCATCTTTGCAAAAAAAGAACCAAAATGGTGAGCAAACAGCCTGAGGAGAAAAACTACAGCTGGGACTGAAAGGCATCAAACATATCTATGCATATAACTATGCACGAAGAAGGTCATATGAAGAGTTGTTTGAGAGGATAAAAATCTATCCCTACTTTACTCAATGCTACCCCTGAGAGAATATATTAAAGGTTCCTCTCAGGGTGGGTTAAAGCTTAAGTCTACAAAAGCCAGGTGCCCCTACCCATCAGGGAGGCCCTACACGTGCTCCCTTGCCATCACTTTAGAGCTATAACGGCCCTCAGTAGTACATTTAGAGAAAATACACATAATCATAACCAACTCTGCTAGGGACTCAAGGATACAAGCAAAAGCATTATTTCACTGAAGTCTGAGGATACACATCTAGACTGTATCATTCCACTCTGACCTCTATACCATCTCTTAAAGGCTGCTTCATGCAGTTTGCTCCCTACAGATGACTAGTATGACCACTTTCCTTCATCTGAGCCTGGATCCAGCATGCCGTGTCAAGGAAATGCCTAGTCTGTGCATGGAGAGGTTTGGAACTTAATGGGAACTTTCCTTCCACTGTATCATCCACTTTCAGAATATCCCAGTATACGATGTGATCAATATTAAATATACACACCTAACATCGATTTATGAACTTGACTCTCTTGGCCTACTGCCTCATTTCTTAGAACGCGGTGTTCCATCCAGTGTTATAAAATGCCAGACGGAAGAATCTAAAGGCCCCTGGCTTTTTATATGAGGCACCATGTGAACATTAATGCACTTATGATGCATCCAATGAGGAAAAGCCCCCAAATACCATTCACAGCTATAGCTCCCCAAAAAAATCTTACGAAGGCCGGCAAAACAGGCCATTATACAGATGAAGAATGCTGAGGTGAATGTTATTAAGTTATCTGCCCATAGTACAGTGGCAGCAGGATTCCCTTCCCACAATTATATAAAATTCGATGGACTTCTATCATTTCTACCAACTTGTCAAATTCCTGCTACTGAAGTCCTTTGTTTTTAAAGAAATAGCTTAAATTATTTCCCCTCAATGTTCTTAAGGGGTTACCAAGATTTAGAATTAAAATCATTGCTGCAATAAATATTATTTCACACAAAGTCAGATTGACTCACACTAACCAGAATTGTCCCCATTAAAAGCAGAGCAACCTATGCAGCATTTGATTCATTTCTGGTTTTTAAATGGGGGAAATAAACGTTTCTTTTTAAAAAAGGAAAATTCAAACTATTCTTGGCAGACATTCAAGCTAAGGAAAATGCCCTAATTTCTAACTCTCCTTCATTTTCTAATAGAGTCGGAACTGCCACCCTGCATCTGCAAATATGCATTACACTTATGATACATGTCATTAAGGAAAAAAAAAAACCCGCACACACACCACATGGTTTTAAAATGCAGGGCACTGTGGCAGCCTGTCTGTCTGCCTCTAATAGTCTGTTCCTAAGCCACAAAGAGGAGCCTAGTGGCAGAAGGAATAGCATTCAAGGGAAGCTTGTAAATCCCAAGAGGAAATAGATGGCATATCACCAACTACTAGGTAACTAACTCATGTTACATAACCTTTGCCCAGACCCCCAGGTAACTCCATTAAAATACGTTTGACCAATACGTATGATTACTTAAGGGGCAAAATCCAATGGTCTTACTCACAAGAGGAAGCTTAGAGGGGGCGCAAATGAATCTAAGAAATGAAAGACCAAGTCCTTAGCTCAGGACTCACCTCCTTGGGGATAGTAATATTGCTGTTTCGCGACAACCATCCCTTGTTGTTGCATGACATTAGCGTCTCATACCTTAACAAGGATGTGCACCTGTAACTCAGCAGCTCCTTTTCTGCACTTAAGAGTTTCCTACTTAACTCTGACCTTTCTTCACAGAATCATAAAGCTTTTGTACTCATTCAGACTGACAGAGTGGCCAGACTATTAGAGAAGAAAACTCTATTAAATTTATGACACTTTGCAAGGTAAGTAAACAACTCACAACCAACAAATATTTTCTTCTCAACAACCCAGAGGGGTGCACACTTACAGCCTGAACTCCAGCAAGCATGATCTTTGTGACACCTGGGAAGCATTCCAGTACTAGAGATAGAATTGTAAGAACAGGACGCAAGGCCCCAGGATGTCCCCACTCTTGGGGCATATCCTGAACAAAGCACTTTCTGTTCACTTTCATTTACTCCTGATACAACCCAACATATGTACCAATGTCCCCATTTCATAGAGAAACTGAAGCCTTGAGAGGATTATGTGGTTAAGTAACCAGCTCAAGATTCATACCCAGACTTGTTCCCTATACCAGGCTATAAACTTTAAAATAGCAATGACTACAAATGTCCCATTAAGCCAACTTATATAGGAGCTGCTGAGTATACTATTCTATAACATAAATATTTTAAGTGATTATAATCAAACATGGAAATGTTTGTAACCAATAACAAAAACTTACTCTCAATCCCCAGACTTTCCTCTCCCATGATAAATCAGAAAAAGTAAATGAAAGAACATCCTGAAGGAATTCTTTAGGAAATCTGAAGGCATAGGTGAATACATTCAAGCCCCTCACCCTTGGCTTTCTGAAACTGGTAAAAGGCTTGTTTGTTTGTTTCTTCCTTTATCTTACCATAAATTTTCTTTCAATAAATATTGGAGATCAGAATGCTTTTCCTTTCTGCTCAGTTTAATCTGAAACAAAAACTCCAGAGATTAACTTCCTGATAATTGGTTTTCTATTTGCTTGACAGAAAAATCCATCAACAAAACTCAGTAAACTGAAGACTGACTATATTTAACCAATGCCCAGGACATGCCCTATGTTGCCATGGGAGATAAAACAACACATCAGCCCTCAGGAAGTTTATACTTTAGAGGAGTATTTAAAAAAAAAAAAAAGTCCACAAGAAGGGGCACTAACATGGTGACAGAGAACCCTGTACTCTGCAGCAGATACACTTAGGAAACAGGGCAGTGTGAGACCAATTGCTCTCCGCTGGCAGGAGGTACAGAAGTGGGGTGTTAAAGGGACCACCACTGTGAGGCTAATAGTGTAGACCCACCATGGAGGCTGTAGCAGGGCCTTCAAGGGTTGCCCTGATGCTCCTGAAGATCATCGAAGGACAAGATGTGGGCCCCTTGAGATCTAACTACAAATACTCCTCACTGAATCCCAGAAAGGGACAGTTTATAGACAGGTATCATCGGGCGAGGAGGAAGGGGGAGAACTCAGCAACTCACCAGGACTAGAAGGTCTGGCACAGAACTGCATCACCTCTCTCCAAACATGTAAGGACAGAAGGAGCTTTTCCTACTCTGCACCCGACCAAGAAGATGCCAGTCTCCCACTGAGTCAGCAGAGGGCATCCCATCACGGGATGACGTGGGTGCCCGCTGCAACTACCAGCTGCTCCTCATTCCCATCCAACGTGGGAGCTGTGATTTGATCTGAACGATTTTTTGGAGGTGTTTTGTTGGTTTGCAGATGTACTATTTTTAAAATAAGGGGGTTTACTATGGGAGAGAGAGGTGTTAAGTATTTCTATTAAGCAGGTCAAATTCAATTGCAGAAATCACTCCCACTCACCCATGATGTACAGATTTCCAGGCTCCATCCCAGACCCACACATGAGACTTCCATTAAGTCGGGTATAGGAATCCAGGATTTTTTAAGCCAGTCTCTAGTGATTCTTCTGCATTCTGAAGTTTGGAAATCACTTTTCCAAGCTTGTATTAAAAAATCCCAGTCTCAAGCTCTCATCTCCTTTTTGGACTACACAGTATTTACTTATAGTAACATATATGCTCATTGTCTTAGCTGGGGGTTTTGACATGTGAAGGTTAGATTTATAACATGTGAGTTCTAAGAAATGTCAAATATGTTTATAATAAAAACAAAGAAGTCATGTTCTGAAATGTTCAGGAGCTGAAAGGACAGGCAAGCCTAGTTAACAAAACAGCTGATTTTATAGACAAGAAAGTGCACCCCGAGAGCAGGAAGGACACACACCAGGGGGGCTCTGCCCCCGATGTGCCAATTTTCTCCCCAGGATGTCTTATCACATCACACATAGTTCAACTTAAAAATTCCAAAAGCAGAAGGAGGGTGAACAAGCAGAGCACAGGAGATTTTTAAGGAAGTTAACCTACTCTGTACTATACCATAATGATGGATACAGGTCATTACATTCTGTCCTAACTCACAGAACATACAACACCAAAAGCAGCCCTAATGTAAACTATGGACTCTGACTACAACATGTCAGTGTAGACTCATCAGTTGTACAAAATGTGCCATTCCAGTGGGGGATGTCACAATGGGGGAGGTTATGCACACGTGGGAAGAAGGGGTATACAGAAATCTCAGTATCTACCTCTCAATTTTGCTATGAACTTAAAACTGCCTACTAAAGATGAAAACATTTTTTAAAATTCCAATTTGCTCCCCTTATATTTCCTTATTTTAAAGGACAAATATAAACCCCCCATGACCATGTGATGAATGGTATGAGCTCAGCACTGGGTAATTCACTGACCACTCTTTCTAAGTTCCACATCTATCCACCACAAAAGCAAAGACCAGCTTCACCGGTTCCGCACTGTAAACCCCAAATCACGCCCCCCCCCACTCCTGAGTCCTCATTTCTAGGAAGTGTCTGCGAAAATTCTAAAACTCAACCAAAGAGAAGAGGTGTATTACCCAGACAGCACTCCATAAGCCATTTAAGATAAGGAACCACATAATGAACTTGAGAGAGACAGCTCAGAGCACTTCAGGAAATACCTCCGTTTTCTAAACACCTCCTTACAAGACAGCAGGAACAATGGCAACATGACCCTACCGACACCGGTTTTTCCCATCACACTCCTCCATAGCCCAAACAAGACTGAGGTAAGCAGGTTCATATTTTTGCACATTTCATCCCTGTAACTAATATTTCTCATTACAGTCAACATCTGTTTATCTGCCTCTTCCTCCCTTCCATGATCAGGGCTGTGGATGAGCAGGAAGACAGAAAGCACAGGAATATGTGAGTGTTAGGAGATCAGTCCGGACTTGCAATTTAATAAGAAGACAGTGCTTGTATTCCCTCAAGAGTTTAAAATTAAAGACCTCAATATAGAATTATGCCTTTCTTGGGCTGGAGCTATCATACCTGAAACAACAGTCCCTTGAAGGACAGTTATGCCTCAGTAGCAGAGAATGTACAGATTTAACTTCTACTAAGAAGTACAATCAAACTAAACAGCATGCAAAACTGTTATCTAGTGCCTACTCCCCAATAAATGAGTCGTTTTGATGCATACATCTTTTTTTCTTTAAGAGCCCAATCTAGATGGAAATCTTTCCAAACCCTGAAATCTTGAGTACATTAAAGTTCTTTTTCTTAATGGCTCAGAGAAATCATGATGAATATCAATCACTATCCTGTCCTTGCAATTATGAGATAACCTCAGGGAACATTACATAAGGTGGTAATATTCTGACTCCCACAAAGAAAGGGCCCAGTCATCTCATCTGGGTTCTTCATGCTTCTTCTGTCATTTTCAGTTGTGTTCTAGAACAGATTTGGCGGGGCGGGGGGGGGGGGGGCAGCTTGCTGGCCAGGCAGCAAGCAAGTTCCAGTTAGGTGAGCCATAAATGTAGCAAAAAGCACTTTCATGTTGAGAAGTGGAGACAATTTGGATGGACAGATAAATGAAAAGGGCATGAAAAGAAATACTGCCATGGCAGTTTATATGTAATTCCTTCAAAGACAGGGAGGGATTTGGCTGGGCAGTGGGTCAGGTGGGAAGAGAGGGCAGTGCTTTTTAAAGACACCTGGTGAAGCTGCTTTAAAAAGGACAGTGACCCTTCCAAGGAGGCAAATAGCCCCACGGTATGGTACACACATGAGCCAGCAGCTGGACTTCAGTATCAAGTGTGAGGAATCACATTTTAAGAGGGAAACTGGAAAATTTAAAAAGCACCAATAGTAAGTGTTCAAAAAATATAAAGTACAAAAAAACCAGCATATCTATCCTTACATTAATAGTAAAAGAAAAGGCACTGGAAAGTCTTCAAATCCAAGCATCTAAAACAAGAGATCTGGGATTCTGCAAACAAGCTATCACTAACATTTAATGCACATATTCAACTGCCTTTCCCCCTAATTATTTGAAAAACTCAACTGACTTCAGATTCAGCAATTTTAGTTTAAAATAACAAAATAGTGTCTAATAGCATAAAAAACTCCATATCCTTTACTATAGGCAAATATATGTATGAAGTTATTAGCCACTATGAGATACGGTATACTATACATTTAACAGTTTAGCAGTCAATGCGGTAATGCCAGAACTGAAATTTGATTGCACGACTCTGTCGAGATACATTAAAATACTATACTCTTAATGGTTATTTAACTAAGCAATGGACAAAAGAAAATGACTGACTAATGGAGATACAATGCACAACTCCCAGAACACACATTCCTACTAAAGGGCTCTCACAGCAAGAACTGCAAGTAATACACATTATCTTCCTATTTGCTGACTGTTTCAAGCTACAGAAAATGGTGAGTTTATCTTTCTCTACATTTCTATATGATTGATAGTGTCATAAAATTTTCTATTCACATTTTTAAGGAAATTTTAAGGAAAAAAATAGGAAAATTTAAAAATCAATTCCTTTTCTTTTCACATAGTAAGATATTTAAATACTGCAGAAGAATTGCACCCGAAGCAGGCCAGGAGCCCTAGACTGGAAGCCCAATTCCACCACGCACTAGGAGAGTGACCTAAGGCCAGTTACTTCACCTCTTCTGGACACCATTTGCTTCCTCTGTAAAATGATGATAATCACAACCCGCTGCAGTAGGTCCGGTTCCCAGGGGGCAGTATCATGACTGGGGGCACAGGCAGTGCAGCAGTGGCATCAGCAGAGAGATCAGCACGACTGAGCACAGGATCTGAGATATGAGCCGGGGGCCAGTCCTTTAAGGTCAAATCTTCCAAATTTCAAAACTACCATGGTCCTGCTAGATGTTTCCCTCCAATGTGAGATATCTTGGGGCAGAGGGAGACCTGTATAAACCTGCTTATACAAATCTATCACAAAGTAATTAATGTCTATTAATTCAGATTTCAAACAAAATATACAACCAGAATTTTTCTCAAGACCCCCATACAAATCTACTATTAGACACTGAAATATCTTCTTACCTAACACCACATCATATACCACACCTCCTTTTTAAATTATCACAATACTAATGATCCACGTTTATCTTTAACATAATCCTCAATCTGAACTCCTGTTTCTTTGGCCTTCCCTTGGCATTATATAAGGTGACCACCCATCCCTAACTCCAAAGCAGGGAATCCTGTCTTTATTTTTTATATATATAGTTTTAACTTAGTAGTTTCTCAAATGAAAAGATAAGAAAGACTCAGAGAAGGGAGCTGCAGCCTTGTGACTGACCAGCTGGGGAACCCAGTGTTACACCACAGCCTAACAACCAAAAGGGTGAACTACACCAATGACTGTGAAGCCAGAGCAGACACAGTGCTGAAGCCCAAAGAGTTTCAGGATTCCCACGACCCCTATAGGATTCTAAGAGGCATCATACACAGAACAGTGCATTTTAAGGAAAAGCCTGTTTATTGCAATGTCTAATCATTTGCCCACAAAAGATGTGGGTTCACTTCCTTCTCCTCCAATCCCTAGCCCCTTACTCCACCAAGAAGCTCCTCTACATTTCCCCCCAAAACCCATGGGAAACTAGATTTTCAGTATTTACCCATGGTACAATTTCAATATTGAAATGTCATTTCATGGATCACTAAAGCACTCAAACCGAACTATTACCATTGGCCTAGAGAGAGAAAAAAGTTGAAAGTTTCAGACACAAATCAAAAGACAAGAGATTGGGGGTGCCTGGCTGGTTCAGTTGGTAAAGCATGCAACTCTTAATCTTGGGGTTGTGAGTTCAAGTCCCACGTTCGGTGTAGAGATTACTTGAAAAGAGAAAGAGGAAGGGGAAGAAAAAAGAAAAGGAAAAGAAGAGGAAAGAAAAAGACGAGATTAAACAATGCGACGGATCTGGATTCCATTCTGAGCTCTTGATCCACCCATGGTCCCATCCTACTTATTACCAACCCAACCTTCAGTTAAGGTTTTCAAATCGCTCCTTACCTTTTCTCAGCACTTCAAGAAGTTAACACTAACACTGCCCCTGAACATATATTTATATAACATGTAAATAAAATATATTTACAGTATTTATATGACATCATCCTGTAAGCAGCTTCATGTCTCCCTGAATGATTTCTAAATACAATCTAGTTTCTGAACCTCAACTACTTCTGCTGCTGTATCTTTAGCACTGACAGTATAGAGGGCATAAATCTTCCCTCATGTGGTCTCTGACATGCTTGTTCTCATTTCTGTTTTCAAAGCCTATATCCAACTCTTAATATGCTTGTGCTGAATATTCATAAGCATATTCATGAATTTCATTCAATCCTCATAATTCCCCTGTTCTTCCTTTAAAAAAGAGGTTTGAGAGAAACCCCACCCTTAGAATGTCTCTTTGAGGTCCATCTGATAGCATCTCTTACCAGAAATGATCCCTCAAGTTTCCAAAGTCAAAGTATGTTCATGCAAAGTCACACTCATGTCCATCTAAAATTTAACTTGGTCCAAATGAATAAAGATAATTGATAGTTATAAGATATTTCCATAGAAAATAATTAGAACACTTGCCTTAGCATTTGAAAAAGAAAATTCTCTCCTCAAAGCATCTTTTGTTCAAAATCATGATCTACTAAAAAGAACCATATTATAAAAACAGATGAGTTTTCCTCAGTTATATAACTGCTTCTTTTTCAGTTGTGCACACCCATTACAGCTTTCTCAGAATAAGAATCACAATGAAAGACTCTGTGAATAAGTAAATAAAATAAAAGAACAGTTTTAGAACTTTAGTAGGGCTTACATAAACTCAGTAGGGCTGATACAGGCAGTGTTCTGACAGCTCTGACCTCCCTAACTGCTCTGTTAAGACAAGGCCACACAATGATCACATTACATAACTCAGAGAAAAGGCAAAGTGAAATTCTGATGAAACTTATGCTTCCTTCTATTTTTCTCTCTCCCTGTCTTCCTTCTTCCTACCAACAAATAAACCTCTCCCACCCCGCAAAGGAAAGGATGGTAAGGAAACACACACTGTGTATTCATTCTTTCCACAAATGTTTTCAATATTATGTATTTCTTTTGTGCCTGGCACACTAAAAAATATACAAGTACTTTAATATAAAACACAGGAAGTCTTTGCAACAACCTTACAAAGAAGAAAACCATTGCTATTTTACAGAAAGTAAGGACGTAGGGTTCCAGGAGACTGGAAAACTAGCCCAAGGTCATACAGCTACAAAGAGGGCAAAATGGCTTCAAAGCTCTAGGTACCTGAATCAGTGATATGGATCAGCACATTTCCTCATAAGTCACAGCAATTTAAAGCTAAAGACCTGCTCCCATCTCAGTAACTGACGATAGCCAGCATCAAGTTGGCATGTGAAATGTGGTGAGGGAGAAGCATCTGCAGTCAGTCAGGGGCTGCTGTTTCCACACCTGCCCCCTCAGACGGAGGGAAGCTTCCAGTGGGCTGTTTTATGAAAGCCCCTCCTCTCAATTCTTCTTAACCAACCCCTTACCCTCCAGTCTCAGGCGTCGCGACCAAGGCACCTGGAAAACCTGGACAGCAGCCAAGGAGCCACCCCAAAGTTCTGCTGCTGCCCCCACAGGACTCGAAGAGTATTACTGGGGTCTAAAAAGCCTGGGACAATCAGTATAAAATGGCAGGACTCAGAAAAAAGGAGAAAGAGCTAACTTTGAAACCAAACTGCCTGGGGGATCAGAAGCCATGGCCTCACATAGTGTGCTGGCCAAGCAAATCCAGGATAAGTTTACATGAGCACTCACAAATCTATGTAACTGCCTAATTAAGCCCGCCCCTCACCTGCCTAACTTGAGATGGCAGGAGAAAGGCCCAGCACCACTCTTTCCTCCCTATGGTTCAGCTCCTCCCTTTCAACAACCCCCTGATGAAACAAAGTCTCATACAGACTCTAAACAGCAATGGATGTTCTGCCCCAGGGAAGTCAAACAGGCATCCAAAATTACTCTATGGAACAGTAATGAGAAAGAGAACACTGAATTGAAACCTCTTCAAGCCACAAATACACCAAAATTTGCTTTCCCAAGATAAACCCAAGACAGTAGAAGCCAACAAAAATTCTGATCTTCTGAGTCAACTGCTCACTCTGCTGAACAGATTGTGACCTTGAATGAGCCACTTAACTTCTCAAAAGTGTGGTCATCTCACTATGAAATGTTCATGGCTCTGAGGTCCACACTCAGGGATACAAGACTGAACAAAATAGGTAAGTCTGTGTTCTTTATTCTAAGAAGGACACAGACAATAAACAAGTGAATATGTTCTGATGCACCCAAAAAAAAAAAAAAGCTCCAGGGAAAACCTAGCAGAGCGAAGAGGAAAGGGAGTGCCAGGATGGGGGGCATTTGCTATTTTATACGGTGGTCAGGGAGGCAGGCCTCCCTGATACCCTGTCATTTGGGCAGAGAGCCAAAGAAGGTGATGAATGACTTGCCCTGCAGGACCTTCTGATCCAGAATTCACTTACACATAAAAACTCACAGGCCCCGCAGGGAGCACCACACTAGCCCTACCACCTTAGCCAGGGTAGCATCTTCTGTGGCTTGTAGGCAACAAGGTGGTTCTACTTAAGCTCCAATAACAGCAACATGTTCCGCTCCTTCTGTCAACAGTAGACACAAGTGCACAAGAACATCTCTGTGAAAAGAGGCACCACCCAGCACACATCCACATCTAGAGCAGAACCTTTTTTCTGGGCAAGCAAAAACATTCTCAGCATGAACTACTTCCTTGTCCTGCAAAGCTCAGGCTTGGGTTAGAGAGAGAGGGCTGCGGGAGGCAAAACCAGAGGCTCTGGGCCAAAAAGAGCTGCAATATTTCTCCATTTTGCACCTGACCGCGCAGCTTCTTTTCAGCAAAACCCATCCTCAAGGTTGAAGTATAAAACCCTTGTTGGCAGAGCCAGATTATGACTTTCTAACCAGGCACTGAAAGCAAAGTCTCCCCTCTTACTGAAAGGGCAATAATGGGGGGGGGGGGGCGCAGCACAACCGATTTTTTAATTGAAAAATAAATCCCTAAGTTCATGGTGCACACATCACTACATACTAACATTCGTAGGAGACTACTTGGGCTGTGAGGTCACAAAAGTCAACTGCTGAATAATAACAAAAGTATTACCAGAGCCATATTCAGAGATTCAGAGTGTTGTCTTGTTGTGGTTGTGCTTCTGCCATTTCAGATTATCATGGCATCTTATAAAGGCAATTCTTCTGAGTTCTAAGACCTGAAGCCACTTTCTAGACGCTAATATAGCAAGGTTCTTCTCCCTGGTAATTCACTTTTCCTGTAGTGGTGGTGGAGGGTGCTTTTTGTCCATTTTTTTCAAACTTGAAAATTCCAAAAATGAAGAGGCTGCACATTTGTAAAACACAGACTTTTTAAGTTTTAGGTTTCTCTTAAAAAGTAAATTTGTTAAAGCTGGGTGCCTAGATCCATGGAAACAAGCTGTATAGCTGAACTGAGCAGAGGCTGCCCAAGGGGCCAGCAGGAGCTCTCTAGCAATCCCCACAGTCCTCACTCCTCAGAATATTCACACATGTACATACTAGCATAGGCCAAGTGTCCTCGATCAGAGACTAGAGCAGTGGTTCTTCAACCCTAGCTGACAATCAATCACCATTTTCGTTGTTGTTTCTGGGTGGTTTTGTTTTGTAATTATACACCTTAGGACTCACCCAGGTCAAAATCCCTAGGACTGGAGTCTGAGCAAGCATAATTTGTAATCTCCTCTACAGAATTTATAATAACTGTAGTGATGGCCTCATGAGGAATAATATCAGAAAGACTCCCAATATGTACCAACAAAACCCACATTCTCAATAAAAAATAAAAAGCCCCTAGAACACCATCACCCTGAATCCCCTGTTATGATAAGTTAAGTATCACGCTGTAGCTAACAAATGCACGGTTGTTACCTCTTGGCCATGTAGAACAAACAGGGGTGGCCCTGACAGCGTGGGAGAAGCCCAAACAACAGTTGCTCTCCATCAACAACACCAACTAGCAGCTGACCAAGCAAGCACCCCCCCCTCCTTTCCCCCTTCACTGGGGTGACGATATCAGGTTTATCATCCACACAGGACACTTGAGAATGAATCAGGCACTAGTCATAAGTATACCAGGACAGCAGGTATAAACCACGACTGCCCTGGACAAACAGAAGGGATGGCCACCCCTTCCCTTCACTGCACCATGCTTCAAGAATTTTTATTTTAGGGGCGTCTGGGTGGCTCAGTTGGTTAAGCAACTGCTTTCATCTCAGGTCATGATCCTGGAGACCCAGGATCGAGTCCCACATCAGGCTTCCTGCTCAGCGGGAAGCCTGCTTCTCCCTCTCTCAGTCCCTCTGCTTGTGTTCCCTCTCTGGCTGTATTTCTCTCTGTCAAATAAATAAATAAAATCTTTGAAAAAGAAAAAAAAAAAAGAAGAATTTTTATTTTAAAGGACCAAAACACCCACCCCACCCCCCAAAAAACCCACTACCAACAAAAACAATAAACACCCAGGTGGAACCTCTCTAATTATTAGATTCTAAGTTAGAGGCAGGAAAAGTAACACCCCTAAAGTGCCTGCACTTGTCAGGCCCTCAATAAATGAATTTTCAATGAATATTCAGGAGGCCAATGAAGACCAAGTCATGAGTGGTAGATGGCATGGTGAATCTATTCAGTGATTTGTAAACACAACCTATAAGCAATCTCGAAGAAGAGGTACAACCTTCAGATCTCTCAGGTGATCTCTCTCCAGGGGTTTCCTGGCAAGTCTACCACAGCAGTCCCTACTTCAACAGACCAGACAGGAGTAAACTCAGTCAGATACAAATTCTTCACAGGAAATACAATCAAATGGAGGAGGCCAAATAGGACCCAAGAGTCGACTTTCTTCTGAGGTGCAGACTCTCTCCTACCTGCCTCTGGGGTAGACCAGGTTCTCCCTTTCCAGGGCTAGTGCCCCATGTTGTTCCTTACAGATGTGGGCCAGTTGCCCTCAGCGACTTACTCCCTACAGCTGGCCCTGGAAAGCCACTCAACAATAGACAGGAAGCTTGAAGGGTTAAGAATGACAGGGGAAGTCCTGAAATACAACTACAAAATCCACGAAAGCCTACAACCATCATTGTCCAGACTTTTTTTTAAGGGAAAAGGAAACTCCCAATTCATTAGAAGGTTAAGCAACACTGAATTATGATAAAATGAGGAATGAGACTTAGAATGGATGCATGCCACCACAGACCCCTAGGGAGAGGCCTCCAACGTACCTGAGAGTACACTCCAGGCTTCTAGGGAACTGGGGGCTGCCCATATTCTGCCATACCGGTGCCCCTCCACAGCCCCTTTCTGGGTCCTACCAAAGAGGCCTACCTAGGAAGAATGCAAGACTCTACAGCACCAAGGCATTCCTTCAAAATCTGAACTGAAAGAAATAACACAGGGGTCTCTTGGAGGTAATGGAAGTGTTCTGTATTTGGTTAAATCTATACATGTGTTAAAATTCATAGACTTGTACACCGAAGAAAACAAAAGTCAATTTTACTTTATGACAATTTTTAAAATAAAATTTAAATACTGAAGGGAAACAGGAATGATCAAAACCCAGGACTCCTCTGGGACCTTCGGCCTCTTTTCCTGTTTGTTCAGGGAGGGGCCCCTCAGACAGACATATCTGCTCAGGGATTTTGCTTTGTTGGCACTATCTTCCCTTCCTCCCCCTCCTGGCATTTACTTTTCCAATCCTTTGACATTGTCATGCGACAAAGTTACAGTTGAGGTCTCCAGTTAGGAAGACAGGTCTGATTCCTACACCAGGTGTTACTATGATGGAGAAAGAGCTGGACCACCACAGGCCCACTAGGGAACAAAGAAGTGGGGGAAAGGAGATCACCGGTTCTGCAGCAGTTACAAAGCATTACCCTACACCAATGTGAAGGTGTACTCACTTTCTGAAAACTCAATGCGAAGAAAATGAACCCAGATAAAAGCAAAGCAGAGTAATTTAATAAAGCAGTGAGCAAAATTTCCAACTTCAGGAGCCCAATCCCCTCACTGATACCTATGCCTCAGGGGGAAGCCAAGGACAATGTAAGGACACATGTGGAACGCCTAGCAGAGTGCCCAGGACATGCTAATATAAAAAAGTGTTAAATAGCATGATTGCACAAGCAATTCATTACATGAAACTGATGAAATGCTCTGTATCACAGATGCCAGATGGGACTTCATTAACTAAGGTGTGCTTCTGTGCACGACTTCTGTCACGTAAGCACTCAAAGTGAAGTACACTATTATTCCAGACTAGGGGGCTAACAAAAATTCAGTAGCAACTTTTCTTCCTCGTCCTTTCTTGGGTAGAAACACACAAAATAATCCCATCTGATCTTTGGAAAGGGAGTCACAATGATCCACAATTTAAAAAGAACAAAATTCGTGTACATACAAATATTCCTTTAACTGTGTTCTCAGTCACTAGATGTGTTCCTAAAGCTGGTATTTAGATCAAAGAATTTTTTGCAAGTCACTAAAGTTCATCAAGTTTGAAAAAATTTTACTGGGTGTCCTTTATCATGCGTGTGAACTACAACTTCGAATACAGGATTTATTTAAAATGGGAGGCAGCAGACTGTAAGTCCTGGGAACACAATTTGCCCTTTCAGGGAGTAAGAAACAAAGACTTTGCTTCTGAATGATCTGCAGGTGGTTGAGATGCTGACTACAAATCTGTGGGACTCTTCCCCAGACTTCTCCATCAGGGGGGTACACTCAAGTAGAGGCCAAGGGCAACAATTTTGGGCAACATTCTTTCAACACACTTAGGCAACAGAATTTTGAACCCTAGCACAGAAATCACATAGCATAGAGACAGCGGGTCTTGGCTGAGGCCTGGCTTTTACTACGCTGAGGGAGACTTGAGAGGCCCAAAAAGAAGCCCTGCTGACCCACCATGAATCACAGTTCAGGACCACCAGCAATTAACTTCTAAACCATCAATCACAAGGCATCAAGCTACTGTGTTTCAGTCTTAGAATTCTGGTAAATTAAGAAGGGATTTTGCTTCTACTTAAAGAATGACAATGAATGGGGTTAATCGGGCATCTTCTCATTATAGTTTCAAATTCTTCAAATAATCACGTCCATTCTGGAGCCCGGTGCATCTCAAATCATCATGTGAATGAGGGAACAGCAATGGTGAATCTGGCTTCATTAAGTGGAGCCACAGTCCAACTAAACTACTTGACTGACATCTGCACGGCCACTACACAGTTAAAAATATAGTAATAGGAATGAAATTCAACCAGAGAGAAGAGCTAGAGACATTATTAGGTGCGAAATGCTCCCCGTTCTTTCCAGCAGGCTCCTAAAAGTCAGTGGAGTTTGCGCAGCTGGCACAGAAGGATATGTGAAAGGAGAATGGGCTTGCATAACTGGATAGGACAACATGGGATGGGATGGCATGCTTAAAGACATGGACTAAAGTTATAAATGATAGAGCAAAGAGGATGTAACTTAAAAATGGCTATGCCATCTTTGCATCTCACTGCAGATGCTGCTGGTCTAGAAAAAGTTCTCCCACCAAGGTAATCATGACCATCATGATCCCAGGAAGGTACAAGGTTTGCTTTTCCTCCTTCCCTTTCACTACTCACTCAGTTAAGTACCAGCATCTCCTCCCCATGGGAAGATGGGAGTGGAGGGAGGAGAGAAGGAACCATATGTGCAATCCACATTCATCTTGGATCCTGCCACAATTTGGCACCACCTGATGACAGCTCTCTACAGCCTAAATACCCATTGGGAAATTCTGGGTCCTGTGACTGGCCGGCTGCCATACAAGATAGCACCAGCAATTCTAAGAATCCCAGCTTAGACTTTTTTTTTTTTTTTAAGATTTTATTTATAATTTGACACAGAGAGAGAGATCACATGTAGGCAGAGAGAGAGGAGGAAGTAGGCTCCCTGCGGGGCAGAGAGGCTGACGCAGGCCTCGATCCCAGGACCCTGGGATCATGACATGAGCTGAAGGCAGAGGCTTTAGCCCAGTGATCCACCTAGGTGCCCCCAGCTTAGACTTCTTAGTCCAATTCAAGGAGATTAAGTAAGGAGACTACTGGGACATGAAGATCCATTCTCTATTTAAGAAATGAAACCTGATAAAAAGACAAGCTACTGCTAATCACATTAAACTGAGTATGCATGACCACAGAGTTTAACAGTATAGTATTTTTATTCTAAAAAATGAGAATGAACAAAAATGTGATACTTTGTGAGATTTAGACTTAAAACATATTTTTAATGGTTGTCTTCAAGGGCTCCAAACTAACACGCTATTAATAAGAAATAAACTATCAGCAACTTTCTAAAGTACAAAACTTACTTGTTGAACAAGTAATATAAATCAACACTAAGAAATACGAACGTACCCAGTTCATCCTCCTACTATATTTATGAAATATAATTTTGCTGATAAATTAATAAAAGAAAACTTTATCTCACTGGTTATCAGTCAGCTGTTAAAGTAGTCATCCCCTCTTTCCCTCCAGATGTGGCTCTAAATATACAACCCCCAACAAATGGCTCAAAATCATGACTAGAAAATCTCAAGACACTTCCTGACAAGTATCACAATACTACAATCTTGTATTACTAATATGCAAACATGAGAAATTAATTCATTTGTAACAGAATGTAGAAGCACATACCACAAAAATCTTCAATGATTTTTCCCACCCTACTCCACTCCCATTAACTAAGCCTTATGTCTTCTCAAAATTCTATCCTCCATGACCACCCTTCCCTCTATTTAAGAACTCACGCATCTGTAAGCACCAAGAGGGCAGGGATCTTACCCGGCTGACTTTTCACAGCTATAATTCTAGCACCTAGCTGACACTCAGTATTTGTTAGATGGAGCTGAAACTCACTCCCCTTTTTCATTTAAATAGTAAGACACGAATAAATAAGACTTTAAAATAATTGAGCAGTTAATTTCAGTTAAAAAAAAAAAAAGCCAAGTCACATTTAGTGAATTATAATTTTTTCCAAGAAGACATATATCAAACATACGCAAAGGATTTGGCAAAGCAAAAGGCAAAGATTTTCATCTATAAATACAAAATTAGTACATAAGTAAAATTCCAGGACTTCGCAGATTCTTCTCCTTCCAGTTTTATAACCAAACACTACTACGGTTTAAATCAGAAAGGTATGAACAGGGGCTTAGTCATTAGGTGCCTGTCTTCGGCTCAGGTCAAGATCCCAGGATCCTGGGATTGAGACCCGCTTCTGATTCCCTGCTCAGCAGGAAGCCTGCTTCTCCCTCTCCCACTCCTCCTGCTTGTGTTCCCTTTCTCGCTGTCTCTCTCGTCAAATAAATAAATAAAATCTTAAAAAAGAAAAGAAAAAGAATAAAAGAAGGGCTTGAATAGGCTTATACCAACTGGCATCTTTTCACTAAAAAGCAAATAAAAGGCATTTGTGCCGAGTCTGCTTGTGCCTCTCCCTCTGCTCCTACCCTACTTTCACTCTCTCAAATAAATACCTTTTTTTTAATTAAAAATAAGAAGCAACATTGAAAGGGCAGAAGAGGGAATTTTCTTATCAGACACTTAACTATCTCCTAAAACCCTCAGATTTAGACTGCCCCCCCAAATACTAACATTAATGATGTTGCCTAGATACCCTTTGCTGTGGAACAAATCTCTGCCCATCTAACCCCATGCCCACCTACCCTTCCACTAACAGAGGAAAGAAGCATATAGTGCTATATACTATTATATGAGGAGTAGGCAAGACAGGTGTTACCACAGTATCTCAAGGTGCACGCTGAAAAAAAGTGGACTATATGGTCTGTGCAGACACTAACATTAAGGAAAAGCAAGCAAAATTGAAAGTGTCAAGACTAACCCAAAAGCATACAATACTGAAGCCAAAACCTGCACACTGAAGACCCCATTACAGGTTTCAAAACTGAAGTACTTTTTGCTCTCTGAAGAGCTAACTTTGTCTTTTCTAATCCCACACTTACTTCTTTGGTAAAAGCAGCATGTAGTAAATGCAGTAATGTTCTCTACCTCCCAAGTCCACTAGTCAATTACAGGAGAACCTCTGTGTTCAAAGGGCAGCTTACCTCTCTGAATTCCAAACTGAAGAGCTTCTGAAAAACTGTACTTGTAGAAGAAGAGATAAGCTCTTTACAATTTTGAATTTTGAAAAATGTCTAGTAAAAGTCAGGTTAAAGTCTAGGACCTCATGGCCCAACTTCCAGTGAGCTAACATGTTTGCAAAGTATGTGTGGCTGCTGGCTTACTCTTCCTAAAGGGGTATCCCGGCTTTTCTCATCCATTGCTCCACTGAGCCATCCCCTGTTTACTGTCAACAAATCTCTCTCATACAATGAAGCAACCGGAGTCTGAAAGAATTATTTCCTAGTACAGGAAACATAAAGGGAAATGAGCTTAGATACCCTGAAGCCAGAAACAAGTTAGGAAAAAATACACAATGTTTAACTTTTTTTAAAGAAAACTTAAAACCAACCAACAACTCTTAGACAATACGGCTTGAAATCTGATTATGGCTGGAGACTGGAGGCTTAAGGTTACTCTCCTTCAAAACCACCCAATCAATTCAAATGGCATCTGTATTTATACAGAGAAGTAACCTGCGAGAGGCCTAAACCATACCCCAAAGACTGAGCCAGTGGCTAACCCCAAGCCTCCAGTGTCCTCTCACAGTCTGACTGTAAGACATTTAAGATTATGCTTATCAGAACATAAAAATCAAATCAATTTACCTATTTCTAAACCCCACACAAAACTTCCGTCCCACTAAGCCTGTATGACTGCCACCACAGCTCCCCCTCTGGTCCACACAAAAAGAGAAAGCACAATCACTCCAGTAACTTCATTCTTCTATAACCTCAAGAATCCTACAGCAGAGAGGGTTAACAGTAGTTAAATTCATCAGGTGAATTCATCAGGAATTAACAGTAGTTAAATTCATCAGGTGAGGGAGAAACACCTTTAGAATTTCTGTGTGCCCACATCATGTAAAATACAGCCTGTACAGTGATTGCCTCAAAAATGGAAATACTATTTTTCTACTTTTAACTGTGAAACATATAGGAAAAAAGGAAGTGATGGTGCTAAATATAATGAATATCTAATACCTAGAGTCAACAATTGTTAACACGTGACATATTTATCTATTTCTCTTATAGGGATAGACAGCCCCTGAGCCATTTCAAAGTGAGTTACAGACATCAAAAAAACCTCCCTTCTAAATACAGGTAAGACTACTGTCTGGCCATTATTACACACCTTTAATACAACTAAGAAAAACAACAATCCCCATATCATCCAATACCTAGTCCATATTGAAGGGTTTCTAATCCCCACTCCCCTTTTTTTTTAACCTGTTCCCTCAACAATCCCTCCCAACACTCCTTTGACAGCTACGGCACTGACTTTTTGAAGAAATGAAACCAGCCGCTTTACAGAAGGTCTCAATTTTTGGATTTAGTTGATTATTCCCTGATATTATTTTGTTGTTATTCTTCCATCCCCAATTTTACCTTAGATTTTGATTAACATTTTTTGGAACAATATATACTTTACACTTCCATAGCATTGCAAGGGGTCACATTATGTAATATTAGTGGTCCTGTATTTGATCACTTATGTAGTAGGATAAATGTTTTAATCTGAAATGATTTCAAAGCATTTAGGATCTCTAGGGATGTTTATAAATGAGTGAAAGAGAATACAGGAAAAAGAAAAAGGGAAATAGATGAGCCAATATGTGGAGGTCGGGGTCTTGGTTTACCTTCCAGTAAATTAGTCTAAGTTATGAATGACAAATGTGGCCAGAAAACGAGGGGTTTGTAGGGTTCATGTATATCCTTTAGAAAAATCTAAGCACTTTAAGGCAGACACAATTAGCTGGTGATTAAAAATACTGCAAAACTATCCACACAGCTAATTCTTCAGGTACCATTAAAATACATATCAAGATGCAGTATGTATGGAACACCGTCTTCCAAGTCATTCCAAACATGCCTTTCTGTATATATATACTCACACAGTGGATCATCACAACAACCCCAGGGAAGTTAAGAAGGGCAAGAATGTTCACATCTTCATTTTACCGTTGGGAACTTGAGCTCAAAGGCAATGATTCAGCTAAGATCACAGTTAGTGTCAAAACCAAGGTTAAAGTCCAAGTCATGTGACACTCAGTATATATCTTTCCAATAAAATAAGTTCTGATTTAACAGTAGGGTTCAATTTGGTACAATTTTTCAGAAACACCATTATGTGTGATACCACAGTGTAAAGCTATATGAATATATTCATATTTTATGTATCTACAGGATCATGCATATGCATATACACATGTAATACATATAGTTCTTTCAATTTCATTGTTCCTGTATTTCAGTAAGCCATATTTTTAAGTATGTTAAATAAATCTTTTTTAAGCAGCATTGATTCTATACAGAATTACCACATAAAGTTGTCACTACAGCCACACATAAATAAATATGACAGCTCTGATGAAAATAAATTCCTATTTCTAAGGCAAAACACCATTTAGATAAAAAGCCACACTGTGTACAGTCTGGCCTCTGTGGGTCTAATTCTCTCTAGCCTCTCTCCATCCACCGGCTTGTGCTGGATACTGGCTGGCACGGAACTTACTTAAGTCAGAATACACTTTAAATGCCCCAGGAGAGTTCTTTAAGTAAAAGTTATTTCCAAAATCAGAAAATATCCCTATTTTACAGAAATAGCAGAATTCTATGCTTCTCATAGAAATTCTGAGGAGACTAAGTGGTCCAGAGTCCGTGAACCCTAATGTCTTCTTTGCCAGAACTGCTAGTGGATTTAAAATCTACAAACTGTTACTTTTAACTAGATGATGCAAGGAAGGACCTGTGCACATTTTTGCACATTCTCATAACTCTGGTCATTCTCCCATCAAAAAGAAATTAACTATTTTATAAGCCGTAAAGAGGTAATACCAGTAACTCTGTTGTGTTTTATACTCTGCAAAGTGGTTCTGCGGTGACCTAACTCCTACACAACTGTATAGCAGCTCTGAGAACAGAGCCTTTATCTACTGGTGAGAAGAACAGCTCTGTAGTTCTGTCTCCCAGTATACAGGATCCTGGAGTTCTGCAGTAACTGCTCCCTAACTGCCCAGGTAGCTCATCCCAGGTCACACTAGTAGGTTGTGGTAGAGCAGGGCTCCAACACAGCTGTCTGGGGCTACAGAGTCCGGGCCTTTAGCCCCGGTGCACTATTCGGCTTCATATCCCCAGGAGATGGGGCAGACAGGCTGCCTCAAGGAACCCACTAAACTACCCGTCGATCAGATACTACATTCCCACGAATGGCAGCCACTCAAATTCTCCACAACACCCAGCCCCCACAAGCCCAAAACAGCTGCTGGAAACTAGCAGAAAGCAGACTATCACTTTCCATAACCCTTTCTTTTCCCAGTTCCAATTATACCCACACACGGAGAACCCAGCACTGCAAGGCTAGGGAGGAAGGGATTTTATCAAGTCACAGGGAGAGCCTCACAACCCTCCGCGAGCCTCAGTGAGACAACAGTAATGCTTTGTGTGATACATGCTTGGGAGGTTTCCTCACCAGTAATTTAGAATGAGGAAATTCCATTTACTGCAGACTTTTGTTAAAGAGCTCCCATTTCGACGGCCATGCCCTTAATAATCTTCCCCTGTGCCACTTTAGCTGTTTTACCTCCACAAGAGCTGACAACTCAGCAGAAGGTATCAAAAGTACTTCTGTACTCGGGCCTGAGTATGAGGGCCTGGGCTGGACAGAGGTCCTATTCAGAAGGCTCTCCTTTGAAAACTCTCCTGGCATTCTAAATCGCAGAAATCCAGCTCACTGCAAGGGAAAGTCTTCACGGCCTGTAGGGGCAGGGGCAGGGCACACACCACCTGTCAGCCGTGGATTCACCAGAAGTAGTCAGGGGAGATTTAGCAAGCTTATCAAGACATGGCAATCTGCCAGATCCCATAGTCTCTCAGAGAGAATTTCTCCCACACATTTAAAATGAGGTACCTCTAAATCTAGGGTGCACAACTCCTGGTGCCAAAGGTCATCACCTGAATCATAACAACACCGTTTACTGAATGCTTAACTGAAAGTTCACTTTCTATACACCTTCTAATCCTAGAAACAACCTGGCTTGGCGAGAGGACTCCTGGCCCTATTTTTTCAGACAAGGAAACTAATTTAGAGGGGTTAATTAAGTTGCCCAAGCTTACAGACCTACCAGCCGCCCACTGACTTGACAGTCAACCCGAGGCTCCTCACAGTTTATCTAGCCCACTCTCTTCCAACCATGCTTCCTCCTTGTTACTTACGATTAACTAGGATGTGGTGTGCAGAGGCCCTGGTTCTGTGCGAGTGGGGCATGCGGGTGGGGGACAGAGGGGGACAGGTACAGCTGCAGGACTGCAGTTTCCCTCTCTCCCCAGAACTCCCATTCTCACTGTAATTTAATTACCTGCCTACAAAGGAAGAGGATCTTGAGGGAAAGGGTGGACTGTCTCATTCATTTCTCTATCTCCAGAGCCCAGCGCAGTGCCAGGCACACAAAGCACACTGAGGCAGTGTCTGCTGCATGACTGTGCCTGGCAAAACCTGAGACAAGTCACTGGAAACGGTAGAAGAGACTATGTCTAATACTAAACCCTCCAAATCTTACCTTACATAACCTTAAGAAGGAAGTACTTCATTTATACTAAAACCAAGTGAAAAGAAAACAACGCTGCTACAACAGTACCTTTAACTTCTACAGCCGAGTTCATAAAACACAAGCCCTTCACGTTAAAACTGTAGTTATTGTTGCTTAAATGTTTGTTCCCAGCGGACTTAGGAATCCAAAGATAAGAAGTTGGTTCTTTGGATTCACTCTAGTCTTTATTATTTAACTGCCAAGAAGTTAAAAGAATCAGTTTTGAGTCCCCCCCCAAAAAAAACTGTATTACTCCAACAGTATTTTACCTCTGCCTCTCCACCACTTTGATTTTTTCAGTAGAAAAACATCCTATTCAGATGTCTCATTATGTCTGAGAGCCAGCTTAAGACCCCAGTTAGTATGAAAAAGCACAAATATTTTAAAGCCTTAAGTAAAATGAGTCTCTATTTCTTTTTAAAAAGGAATTAGGGGAAAAGTTCAGTTAATTTTCACTCATATCACAGCTCCCCTTCACAAACAAGCCCCTTCCTCTCAGACAATTTGAGAGAACAAACTCAGAGGAAATGCCACAGAGATGGTGTCATGCGAGACTCCCTCAAGAAAAGGAAACTAGATAAGACCTCTTTCTAGGAGAAAAAATGCCCAAGGAAACCTGAGGAAGCCACCTTCATTCAGAGAGCAATCTTAGCTAACTTAATGAGCCTTTACAGTCTAATAAAAACTAAAACAAAAACTCTAAAATATCTAAAGTTAAAATGGCCATTCTGCTTTATAGAGTCAAACTCCCAGAAGATCAAATTTAACTGAAAATGCATGCCACCGGAGGGGTAAGAGTAATTAATTCTAATGTCCATATTACTGACCTCTGCCAGATTTCTCTCCTTTCTTCAAAGCACATTTCCTCCTAAAAAGGATGAGCATCTATAAAGAAAACCTATGGGATCAGTTAGGGTTAAGATGATCGAGGGAGAGAAGCTGAAAAACCTAAATCCTGGTAAAATTTCAGTGAATAAAGAACTTTATTGCCCTTGATCAATAACCTGATCTGAAGCATAAACAAATATGGAATAAGATGTTTCTGACAATGTTTGATGTGTCCTCAAAAATCCCTCTGTAGCATCCCCTTTCAGATGAGATCAGGCGCGTTCAGGATGGTATGGCCGTAGACTATAACATCCCTTTTCAAATAAAGGATATGAAATAGCTAGTGTCACCACAGTTTCGACATACTGATATCCCGGACTACACTCGTTACCATAAAAACTATTTTAAAGTTTTATTTTTCCTGGTATCTGTATATTTAGGACCTATCACTACTACTATATATCCAATCTACTGGGAAAAAAAATCTTGCACTGGGTCCAAGTCTTGATTTTCCCATTTGCAAGGTACAGGTCACTTTTCTGTAGATCCAATCTATTTGTTTACTAGTTATGATTTACTCACTTACCAGGAATTTGTTCTCACATTTTATAGAAAAAGAGGCAAAAACAAAGTAAGTTTATATATAATAATCTGTACAAAGTATTTATTCTGAGGTTATAAAGAGAGGACGACCTAAAATAATAAATATATCATCTCAAAAACGTTTGTCAAACCGTACTTATTTCAAGGAGTTTCTAATGGCACTGTAACAGTATAAAACAAATGCCCTAAGCTTTCCCTGTGAAAGAAGTTTCCCTCTTGCATATTTCTTACCCCAAAAGGACACACAGATACTTCTGAGATCTCAAGAGTTGTATAAGATCTTAAAAGTCCAGTAAGTCCTGTACCACTGCATTCTGCATGAAGTAAAATGGAAACATAAATAGCACTGGCATTAAGGATCTTACCCAAACACAACCCACCAAGAAAACACGTAGGTAAACATTTTCTAACAGCAGAACAGAAGAACTTGTGATAGTGGACATTCAATAATAAAACACACCAGCAATAAAGGCGAACTGGGATCCAGAAGACATGGGTTAGAGTCCAGTCCTGTCACTAACTTCATCTCTCACTTCCAACAATATTTCAACAGTATTTTTCAACTGCTAGGAGACAGGTGCTGGTACTCCCAGCAGCACAACAAAAACAGGTTGAACTAGATGGCATCTTCTCAGCTTCTAGATTTCCTCTTAGTTTAATTAGATTTTTAAGGCTCATACTGAAATCTTACAGGAGACCTAAGAAGGAGCACTGGGATCCCCTGGTCTCATTAAAATCAAGATGTCTTTGTAAATTCCTAAAACACAGATGAGCCAGAAACAGGTAGAGGTGGTGTCCATTATTCTGCTTATAACGAGGCTGAAAAGTGAGCATACCTTTCAAAATTACTCACTTTTGTGAGCTGACTTTAAATCTCATCAGTAAAATGAAAATACCTCTCCACATCACATCCCACCAAAACAAGCTCTCCAAAGCAAGCAATACCCAGGAAATTACTGTTATGTGCCCAGAAAAGCTAAGCGCATAACCCAGTTCAGCACAGTAAAAAGAAGACAGATCTACAGTCACACACCTCCTCATCATGTGGTAAATCTAGTGCTGAAACCAATAAGGCCCACTACTCAATCCACTTCAGGGGGAAGCAAGGGGAAAAATAATACTACCAAAATTGCATGACTACCTCAGTCAATAAACTAAGGCAAAGTGCCAAGAACTGATATTTTATGCATGTGCTTATGGTCTGAAGCTCCAGAGTGTTCATAAGGGCAAATATTTTTCCTTCCAACAAAATGCTGATTTGTATTTTACTACCTTCTTCCTACTATCGAAAATGGGCCTAAGAATGTACTGTATCAAATCCTTTTCCTAAAAGTTATGTGAATGTGGTCTCTCTCTCTCTCTCTCTCTCCCTCAAAATATCTCAAATTATTGTTTTCTGGAGTTTCTGTTCCTTCAACAAATGTCTCAGGGCAGGTCACCTACAAAGTGAAGTTTTTCTTGAGGACAGCGATAACTGGAGAGATGTGTGGCAGGGCATGGGATGCGGAATCTGAAAGATGTTCCCAGGGCTGCGGAATAAACAGGGATGAGAGAATAAACAGGATGAGAAAGAAGATGGGCCCGGCTTTCCCTCTGCTGCCTCGAAGCACTTATTTATCCCCAGCAGTGGTCATGTGAATTCAGAGGAGAGTGTGCATAACACACAAAGGGCCTTTATTAGGAAGTCCACAAGAAAACCTTTTAAGAAATTTTGAGTAAAAGAATGTTTCACCCTTTCAAAAAAAGACATTAAAACAAATCAAATTTTTAAAAGCATGACAGATCTTGCCACTCTTAGTCATTAGTGATTTCCAAATCTAGTAAATCAGGTCAATTTCTCATTAAGATTTCTTAGCTGATTTGATGTCAGGGGAGTAGCTGCTCATGTCCCTAATTGTTTCACTACCTCAATAGGTTCACCTGGATAGTAAATAGTCTCCTTAAATTCTTCCTGGAGCAAGGCGTAAATAAATAAAAAATAACATGGAACCATACCATGTCAGTTCATTAATCTTCGTACCGCATACAAGTCACGAGGGGTTTGCAGCCATTACAAACAATATCCTGGGTCCTTCACCTTCACCCTTACCACCTCCCCTCCTACCTCCATATCTTTCTTTCCCTCATAAAAATTCAAAACCAAGAAAGTCATCAGGCTTTCCTTTTCCAACAAGGAACTGTTGAGCACTGAGAAGTTGTTCCTGCTTTTAGCTCCAGCCAATATGCCACCTACACTTTCTCTTCTGGAGCTTTGTTTTAATTCACTCTGCTTAGTGTGTAAGGACCTGTTTTAGAAATCCAAGCCATCTTGCTATTTACTCAGAAAAACAGCTTCAGGAAAATATAAGCAAGTAGCCACTGGAAAACAAAGGCAAGCCAGGTTGGGGGAAGTGCCCAATCAGTTAATTCCCAACCTCCAGACCCTGAGTAATAAGAGGTGCAAACTAAGAATGGAACACCCTAAAATGCCCTCAACTTCCAGATTCCTGGAGCAATACTAGTGCAAATTAACCCTGGTTAGCTTGTGAGTTGGGGCTGGGCGGGGTTGCCCTAGAAAAGCGGGCTTGAGAAATTGAGCCGCGTCAATTTCTCTCCTGAGAAATGACCCTGGCTGGCCAGAAAAATTCTGATGCTTGGCGGGAAATAAAGTTTTGCTTAACCTTCGCTTTTGTATCAGCCTCATTCCTTTAAACACAGACCCTATGAAGTGAAAACTGACATGAACAATGCCCCCCCCCCAACTCAGAGCCTCCAATATACTGTGAGGAGAATCATGTCATAAGCCACACTTGAGAGTCATTTCCCACAGAATCTGGCAGCAACCAGTTCCTGAATCTGCTGAGAAACATGGAAACACATTAAGTGTTAGGAGATGCCCTGCAGATTATCTCTCCCTTGAAAGCATTCCACATTCACATAAACTAAAGACTGCACTAGATTTTTTAGATTAACAACTAACACTAAAAAACAAAAGCAATTCATTCTTTGAGACCTTTCAACTAATAGAAATAAAACAAAGTGCCACACGCACTGTTTAAGGGGTGCATAACAGGATTAAATCCAAAGCAATCACCAAAAATCCTTAATGTGTTGGCTACTTCGGAAATCAGCATTGTCTGAAACAATTGGAATGCCTTTCAGACTGGAGCAGGAAATGCTTTCACTGGGTATCCTCGTCATTCACTGCAAAATG
Source organism: Spilogale gracilis (assembly GCA_004023965.1). Classification (NCBI taxonomy): domain Eukaryota; kingdom Metazoa; phylum Chordata; class Mammalia; order Carnivora; family Mephitidae; genus Spilogale; species Spilogale gracilis. Next base: position 35,001 of record PITA01003967.1, read on the forward strand.
TCTGGAAGGATAATACATCAAAATGCTAGAAGTGGTATACACACTTATTAAAAACCACACCACTGTTTCATATATCAAAGCTAGAAAAGACCTTGGGATGCCACTGACTGGATTTCTCAACAAAAAAGGATGGGTACCTACCCTATTTTGCTAAGTCCTTCAGGGAAGGCACTCGCACAGTCTCTCTAAGCAGCACAATGAGAATGTTTATATTCAAAATGCCGAAGGCACGTTTCAAAACTTCTATTACAAACAAAGATTTTCTTTGAAAAGCATGTTGGGGGGAGGGGGGCTTGGAGAAAGAGTGCACTCAAGAAACGGATTTAACTGTTTTAATCAAAGGCAAAGTTGGGAAGGCATTTCAGCTTAACAAGGAAGTCAAATCACAGCTCTGCCACTGACTAGCTCTACACAATCTCAGGCAAGTTGCAAAAATGTCTCTAAAAAATGGAGATAATAACACTGCTTGCCTTGTGGCATTCATTTGAAGGATTAAATGAGACAGCGTGTGTCTAAGTGTACTCTACTCCTGGAACTAAGTAATTCCTGGTATGCATATAACATTCAATAAATGCTGGGTATTGTTGCAGTCATCACTTACTCGAGGACAAGCACAGAATGGGCATTGTCCTACGGTCTGCTGCTGGCCTACGATGCTGTGACTCCATGCAACTGGAGCCTGGCACCAGTCGAGACCGGACTAGGTCTCCTGAGACTGACCTGGTCTCACAAACAGACACGGGGCAGTGGCCGGCAGCGAGCATGATGTGGGCATGGCAGAAACACTGCTTGGTGCGATTCAGTGTGATGCTGAGTTTGAATTCCAACTCAGCACCTTCAAGCTCTGCGATCACAGACAGGTAATTTAGCTTTGCTAGCCTCCTCTATAGGCTTCTCTTCAGGTAAACAGGACTATTACATTACCTAAATTAACCCTTGCAGGTGAAAAACTAGCACAGTGCCTGGCTCAGTGCACCATAAATATCACCTTTTCTTTCCCCCTTCTCCCCTGTTAACTTCGTCAGTGCCTCTGGGCATAAGGTGTGAGCTTGTCAACTCTGATAATCAGAAAATGGGCTGGGTCTGATATGAATAAAGGCATGAGAAAAGGTAGGTTGATACAGGGAGTGGCATTCTCTCCTAAGCCAAGAAGGAACCAACACACAGTTGGACTAGAGAGATAATGCTACCTTTCAGATAAGAGCATGAATCACTGAGAAACTAACTGTCCAATAAAAGACAAGCTGGTGCACTGTGAACATAACCTATGAAATTTATACCTGTGTGGCCATGTAATCCCTATGTTATTTTGTTTTCATTGACTTTCAGGTAATCTTTCATTCACAGACCAATATACCTTGGGGTAAAACTTCATTTCTCCTTGGACATGCCAGAAAATTCCCAATTTCAATATAAATTCATTCTAATCCAACTTTACAATCCTGGAAGGAAGGGATATTCAGAAGAAAAAGATAATAAAAAATAAATAGGGTAGTGAACACCATAAAGTTTGGAAAGTGCTATTCTCCAGCATCTTCAAGGCTCACTTTCCAGACCCTGAGGTCACCTGACCAGTAAAGACAACTAGTCTATAAAGCACTGATAAGGAAACAGTGGCATAGCAGCTGACACATCTCCCAGTGCTGGCTCCTGTGGGACCAAACTGAGGTAGAATACAGTATAAATGAAAGATTCAAGATTCAAGTATAAGAATGAATGTGATACACATGGTCCAGCCTGTAGTCAGATTCATACATCAGAGGGTATTAAAGGTTCAAACAGTGCAGTGTATGAAAGCCAACTTAAGGGTACTTTTTGAATCAGTTATAATACGATCCCCTCACTGTCCAAATTTCACCCTGCTTCCTCCTAACCCATTTTGGGGATGCTGGGTAATAAAGAACTTTTATTTTTTTTTAAGATTGTATTTATTTGACAGAGAGAAACACAGCCAGAGAGGGAACACAAGCAGGGGGAGTGAGAGAGGGAGAAGCAGGCCTCCTGCCGAGCAGGGAGCCTGATGTGGGACCCGATCCCGGGTCTCCAGGATCATGACCTGAGCCGAAGGCAGTCACCCAACCAACTGAGCCACCAACTGAGCCACCCAGGCGCCCCCCTCCTTTTTTTTTTTAATTCAGGGTTAAAGAAGAGAGAGAGAGAGAGAGAGAGAGGGCTAAGTTGCCTATTCCATTAACCATTTCTCCCACATTCTACAAGTAGGGACACAAGAAAGAAAGGAATATGCTTTAGAACTGCTCATCCAGGAAATACCAGGCCAGGGCTCAAAGGGTAACAGTCACTACAACAGACACTTTTCTTGGTCAGAAGAACAGATGCTTTTGGTGATGTCCTCACCAATGGTATCCTCCCCCAAACCCCACCAAACCATGGGTTATTCCTTAGAAATATGCTCTGAACCTGTGCTATTTAAAGTACAGGCTTAAAAGCAGTAACACACGAACACAACACAGACCTGTCACTGTTGACACTGCTAGACCCAGAACCAGTAGGGATCACTAGCCTTTTGTAACAATGAAGGGTACTATAAGATCACCACTACCAAAGACCCTAGAACAGTGAAGAGACTGGCCAGTCATTTTTACACATCAATGCTGCTTACAAAAGCTCCTCCACTGTGTCCTCTGGTCGATTTTCTGAAAGGCACACAGGTCAAAGGTTTCATCTTCATTGTTTCCACTGTAGAAAGTGAGACTTAAGAGGCTGTCATTTACTCAGACTCCTAACAGGAGCACCTGGCCTGCAGCTGCCTAGCCCTGTCCTCTCTCACTGGTGGAGACTTCCCACAGGCTACCAGCAGGACCTGCCATCCATGCAGACACTTCATATGAAACTACGTGCAGACTTGTGACAAGGAAACCCTTTTACCCATGAGGATTTACAGTTTTGTAGATTGCAACATTTTCACTCCAAAGCAAATTTCAACACAAGTATCTCAACTTTTATGGCCTCCAGACAATTCTCCCTGGCTGGAACTATCCTTGAAGCTGTGAATGTTTTTTTTTCCCTAAGTAGTAGATCAAGCTTCAAATCAAGAACAACAGCAAGAGTCCACCTAAAAAAGTACATCAGTTAAAAGCTAATTGGCCTGCCAGTCAGGAAAAGAGGAACCGTCAAGAGTGACCTAGATAGAGAAGTTATAGACTTGACTAGCCCTGACCAACCTTGAGAATCCCAGCAACACCTCCGATTTTAACAGCAGATTGCACAGAAATTTCAGATGCACGCAAACCCCAGGCATCCAACCAGGACAATACACACACATTCAAAGGGTAGTGATGCTCATCAAAGCTTCCACACTGTGCTTCTAAAACAGCTATCTGCGGCTGCTTATAATCAGGCCCCTAACTAAGGACAACTCACCTACCTATCTCTAAGTAGAAGCCCGCACCACTTTTAGTTTTAGCACCTATAACAGTATCTCAACGTACAGGCCACATCAGCATTGATTTAAGAGCAGTCTGTTTCATGCCTGTGCTCTGCACCACACTATCTGCTCCATTCCTTTCCTTGGATTTGAACGCCTGGAGACAAGTGCCTCACACTTAGTAAGTACCCAATAAATATATGCTGAGTGACTAAAAGGACCTCAGGCAATCACCTATTCTGATCTTTTCTCTGAGCCCCATTCTGTAGATGAGACATATTAGACTCTAGGGGGTTGAACTATTTTTTCCACCAAGCTAGGACAAACAGGAGCACTGAGAACATGGAGGGAATCAGTCTCTCATCCAAGCATTCCACTTCTCAGTTGTATAAAAAAAGGGGAGGAGGAGAAAATAAAGTTTCCACAAAGTTGTTATCTTTTTTAATATATTTTACTGGAAGTTTACGGATTTCTGAATTCTTTTCTCCTTTCCTTTTTTTAGTTGACTTCATCCTTCTTCACCTAATAAGAATATGCATATGTTCACGGCAGAACGTTGAATTCTTTGCAGAAATACTAATTCACAACTGAGAAGCTGTTATTAAAACCCTGTCATACTCTTCAAACACAGTAACAGGAAGATGGAGGCAGCACAAAACCAAAAAAGAAAGGCTCCCTCCCTCCCAGGGGCAGGAATGAACACAAGCCTCTGGAGCTTCTTTCTCCCAAGCTGTGGGCTGGGAGGAAGTCAAATGAAAAGATAAATGACAGACCGCTAACACACAAGATAACTTTATCTGGATTCCTTCCCATTGGGGAGATCATCCTGCTGACCCTGGACATGTCTCTTCATCCCTTATTTTGAAAAGCAGCCTTGTGCATTTCAAGTTGAGAGTCAAGAAATGGTAAACAGAAATTAAGTGGACGGATGAAAGCTCATGGATAAATTCATCATGTGATAGTAAACAATTCTAGTTTCAATCCCAAAGAAAAATAATAGGAATTGTTTTTTTGTTTGTTTTCATTGGCTGGTTGGGTTTTTTGCTATTATCCTTGGTTGCTTTTAAAAGGTAAATACCAGAAGCATTTGTTACTTGCATATACACAAATAGACACACCGTAGCTCACAAGGTTTTTAAGGTATTCAAATGGAAATCCATTTCCGGTGCTTCCCTGCTTGGAACAGCTAGCTTCACTTTGTGAACTCCAGACTCCTCTTCAGAAGCCAAAAAGCATTACTGACAGACTGTACCCACCAACTTTCTCTGGAAATCCCATAAAATACTAAGATGCTCTGTTTTACACCAAAGACTCAGTCTGCAGCTGCTCCTTTGAACTATGCAATCTAGAAAACACACTACAATATACCCAACATATCAATGTTCTAAGAAGACATTAAAAGCCCTTCAGCTTCTCTGAAGGAAATGACTCTACCCTTTGCTTTGGTAGTACTATTATTAGTCACAGCGCCAGTTTCTCAAGTGCCTCCCAAGCGTTTTCCACTAGAATCACAAGATGAATGCCTCAAGTGAAAGCTGCACCTTCTTACTGTTTCCAATCACTTTCAAATCCTGCTGCAAAGATCAACCAAGCCCACTTCTTGTACCAAATCGGGCACAACTAGCAGTGAATGAAATACTGGAACTTTTCGGTTTGTTGGTTAGTTTGTTCGTTTCCTCAGACAACTTTCCTAATCCCTTATCGAAGGCATAGAGGGGAAAAAAAAATCTCAGAAGGGATAAGAGATACCTAAGATTGTTGTCATTTAGCATCTAATCTTCTGTCCCAACCGCGCTGGTTTTAATTTGTGGTCACCTGTGGTGCAGGTCTTCTCTAATTAGAAGGTGGGAATATCTGTTCTTTAAAGAAGTCTTTAATTATACCACCCTTGAAATGCCTACCCCTGTCATGGGGACCCAGATTCACCTCAGATTCACCTCTCCCCTCACCAAAGCCAGCTGAAACATACAACAGTCTTTACATAAAAGCAGCCCCAGGACAAATCTTAAGATTTTTCTCCTGGGTCTCATCCTAAATTCTCACAGTTACTTCCGTCTTTGGATGTCAACCTCAAAATGTGTTTGATGGAAAAAAGATGGAGACATAAGACATAACATTTTGCTTATCTAAGGTAGTTAGTTGCTAATAACTCTCTGAGGATATTACCTATGTTCTGGCAACAATACACCCCATGCTACAAATGTCAGGTTTCTATAAAGAACTGGAGGAAAGGAAAAACAAACAAAAAAATGGGATGGATCTAAAATTCAAAACTACTTAAGAGAAAGGGGGGGCGGGGGGAGGGGGGGTAGTGCAGTGGCCAGGGGGAACTTCAGGAAACAGGTCCACATTTGGCATAAAATAATTTTTCACAAAGGTCTATAATGTTCTCAAAAGTGAAATGTAATTTCATTTTAATGGGAGTTTTAATCTCTTTAAATAACTGTTTATAGTTAAAGGCAAAGTCCAAAATGCACAAGATCCACAAAACAGCATTTTTATAGTAAGCTCTCGTCTTGCAATGAGAAAAGTAATCCCAAAAAATTAAAATTCCAAAAGACAAAAGGTAGAAATCAGGTACCTGAGTGAGATTCAGTTGTGAGAAGCAGTCGATTCTCCTGACTATAATATACATTCTGTGGTATGTCAACAAATTAAGCCACAAATTCAGCCATTTCTGAAATTCAGAAAATACTTCTCAAAAGTTCTTTAAAACAATGAAAACCTGGTGCCTGGGTGGCTCAGTTGGTTAAGCGACTGCCTTCGGCTCAGGTCATGATCCCAGATACCCGGGATCGAGCCCCACATCGGGCTCCCTGCTTGGCGGGAAGCCTGCTTCTCCCTCTCTCACTCCCCCTGCTTGTGTTCCCTCTCTAGCTGTGTTTCTCTTCGCCAAATAAATAAAATCTTTAAAAAAAAAAAATGAAAACCTTATTCATTTACCATACCAACAGTAAAAATACCAGCGTACACATCTATTCAAAAAAAATCAGAAGGACACATGAATACAGGATCTCAAAAAATTTGGTTATGTGTAGATGACTGGCAGCAACAACAAACAGCAGAGAAACCAAGTCAGAGCCAATACAAGAGCCTGAGGAGGCTCTTTTACCTAGAAGGGAAAAAACAGGCAATGAAACAAAAGCAAGTCAAGGGTTTATTTACACTCTAGGACAGGCTCTGCTTCCCAAGCGAATGGCTCCAAATATCAACGTGACAGCTCACAACCAGAAAGGTTGTTTTAACCTCACTTTCAGATGGGCACTTAATGGTATGGATGGCTACGAGTGTGCACGCACATTCAATGTTCATGCCTGGAACACGCTTTTTAAAAGGCAGGATCCTGTGAGTGGGAGAAGTGAGAGCAGGAGGCCCATCAGAGAGTTACATATACAGTGAGAAAAAGCTCAGAACTCACAGCCCAAAGGTAGCGGTGTAACAAAGGAGAGATTCAGGATTCACAGTCAGAAGATGCAGGTTCTATCACTTCTGTTTTTTGTCTAAGGGCAAACAATACTCTGCTCAGCATTGGGTGAGAGAAACTACCGCAGAACGCCCACGCTAACTGAAGTGGTTCTGCTGGTGAGAAAAGGGGGGAGTAGCGTAGAGGGGGGATATTTTCACCTTTTTCCATCTTTTACTATCTCTCTGATTCAACTATTTTACAATGCGGACTGTTAACTACAGAAGAAATCTTGCGATACATCATTCAGAACTGCTATCTTTACAGGCAGTGCATGCAATATTTCATCTATGTCCAGCTCTTGGTTTCATACGACTCACACCTGCCATACTAGCTACTCATACAGTGAGAGAGAATATTAAAAACATAGTATTATACTATCAATAAAGTGAAATTAAAATTTTCTACCCCATTAGAGATGACAGAAGGACTAGAACTCTTCCCACCATAGAAGTTACTAAATAAACTTCTGGTGTTGCAAGAGTTGCTCTCTGGAAACAGACTACTCAGAATAACTCATTTCCTGCCTCTTTCAAATAACAGGTCTCAGAGGTTCAGAACCATATCCTAACTGTAGCAGCTGCCCAACTCTGTTCTTGGGATGGATCAGCAAAGAGCAGATGGCCAGAAAATGCTGTCTGGACCACTGTGTCTACCAGTGAGGCGGGAGGTGGCAGGCCTCTGTGAGGGAGGTGGAGCCCACCTGGTCAAGGGCACTAGCGCTGCTGCTCCGGCACCCTCAGGCCATGAAAAAGGCCATAGACCAGCTCAGTCCTCCTTAACTCCTTGCAGGAAGCTCTGGCATCTGAACCCTTTGGTGCTGGTCAAAAAGTAGGCTCAGCAAATCCAACATCTACAAATCAATCAGTAGAAAAAAAGAAAACTAAACTCGGTTTCAGTAAGTGATAAATGGATCAAATTTCCTAAATCTGCTCTGTCCAATTTCAGGAGTCACCTCTAGACTTCCACATTCTTTTGTTTTAATATGCTAAGAGAAATTCCATTGACAAATTTTACATTGGCTTTAACAGGCAGATTCTTCACAGTCCTAAGAATGGCAACCAAAAAAATGCTAGAAACACCTTAAGAAAAACAGACCATCCCTTTCTTCTTTCAAGTATTATCATTTGTTTCTGAGACTGGTGTGAAATGTGGGATGTTTTTATCCCCAGTAAGAAGAGTTACCATGTCGGGGTTGGGTGGGGCGGAGTAGAAATAAAGGGCAACAGCATCTTGCCAGGGAACTGCAAGTCCCCAGGAAGAGCTCAATGGGCAGTCCTGTCACATGGGCAGGGAACAGACACACATTTACTGAAAAGGATCACTGTTGTTGAGAGTTGGGGCCTTAATAACACTTGATCCAAAAATGGCCCAATCAGCGCTATTCCTTGTTACAAGTCACTTACTGAGACAAGGTCCACAGTTCTCCTATGAAGAAGTCTTTGTTCTGCTACTTTTACCATGTTAAGAATACTGCTGACCAAATGAAAACCCTAAAAATTAGCCTCTCAGATCAGTATATACATTTTAGAAACATCTGACCTCCCAGTCCTAAAAATTAAGGTAGCCTCCCCTTTTCAACTACCCCCAAGACATGTTAACATTAACAGGGATCCCTCTCACACATCCCTCAGGCTCTTCTAATTTCGGAAAAGCCTGAGTTTAGCTTTAGTCCCAACAACCCCTTCAAGCACAAAACTTGAGGCCAAGTTAGAACTGGATGCAAACAGATTTCTATTTTTAAGAATCTATTTAAGTAAAACCTCTTGGGGGGGGGGGTGCTGGGTTAGATGAAAGCCTCTCATTTCATTTAGATTTAAAAACTGGAGAAAAGGGGTTTTGTTCTTTTGGGCTTCTAAATTATAACTTACATACCACAGGGGTAAAGGTGGAAGCTAGTTTTCACCATCCCATTCCGAGATAATAGTAATTCATAAGTCTTCCTTCACCCATTTCATAAAATACAGTTACAAGGGTTATGTCTGTGTGTCCTAAGTACTTGGTAAGTGTTCCCTCTCTTTTACCTGGCTCACTATCACTGCAGGAGGAAGGCTAGTGAGCAAGGCCTCTGACCTCTCCCAGTTGCCAGCTACTGAAAAACAACCAGGGGTGGGACTTTTTCCATATAAAGAAGGTAGGGCTGAGAAAGGAGTACTAAATAAATAGCTCCACTTCTCATTTTATCCAGGCCAAAGCTAGCACTAAATTAAAGGGGGCTTCACTCTCTTTAGCATGCATTTATTTACCATAAGCATCCTAGAGGGAGTGAAAAGACAGGGTCAGTGGGGGAGAGAGGGTTGAGAGAAGAGGGAAGGGAAGGGAAAGAAGGCAGGGTAGCACAAAGGGAGATGGGAGGCTGGCATAGGAAGCCAAAAACTATGAAAGAATAAATTTTATTATTTTAATTAGTTTAATTAATTTAATTATTTTAATGGCTTAAGGAAAACAGTACCAGTCCAAAGAGCTCACTGAAGAGAACAGGCACTCCCTAGGTTACTTATCTGCATTGGGTCCATTGCTCCCCTGCCTTGGAAGCTGTGACCTCCTCACTCTGCCCAAACTAATCAAGGTCAGAACCTATTGGTACCTACCTGGGAATCCTCCAAGCAAAATTCCAGAAGGCCAGAAGTTAAGGCTCAGATTTACATACAGCTGGGCAGTTAGGATGAGCCCAACCTAAGAGTACAGGACTTTGAAGCGTCCTTTACAAGGTTCCCACCGCCCAGGTGGCAAGGACCACTGAGGCACGTGACACTTTTCATGCAATACTCCTATGCATCTGGTAACAATCTCTTTCAGGCCAAAGATCAATACAAAACGCATGCTTTTAGAGCGCTCCCTGCATCACCTACACACATTTTTTTCTTCTGTTTGCGTGTCTGTCTCCCTCAAAATAACTGTGAACTCCTTGAAGGCTGGCACTCACCTCAGCATCCCCACCACCAGTACAGCAGTAACGACAGTACTTGCTGAGTGCCTTACCCTAGAACACTTGGCATGCATTATTTGAGTCTTGCAACCATCTTAGTTACCATTATTGGCTCCATTTTCAAATAAAGGTATTGAGATTCAGAAAAAAAATATAACAATGGCCCCACAGTTAATAATGCTAGAACAAGGACAGCTGAACCCAGAGCCTACACGTTTAACTACCAGACCAGTGGTTCTCATATGTTTTAGTCTCAGGATCTCTTCACATAAATAAAAATTAGAAACCCCAAAGAGCTTTTGTTTAGGAAGGTTATATCAATATTTACCAAATTAGAAGTCAAAACTGGGTAATTAAGAGAGAGGAGGAGGGAGAGAAAGAGTAAAACTCCTTTGATCTAACTTCACAAATGGGCAAGGAATTCCTCATTAGCATGGAATCTGCGATATGCTCAAGGCAGAAAAGGATCTATCGCCTTCTTCACCCTCCCCCATAAGATAGATAGTCAAAACTACAAAGTTCATAATAAAATAATGAGTCTTCAAGAGTCCCTGAGAGTACTCAAGCATCACAAAGTTGGATCTCATTATCAGGTCCCTTTTTTAAAAAACTCTTCCTGGTCTTAGGTGAGAGAAATAACCTCTACAGCCCTGGTCTCATTATCTGTAGGTATCCGTAAAAACAATTAAGGTGGTATTTTCAGAGTAGAACACTCAGTACAGTGTCCAACTCATAAACACTCAAATGCTGACTATAATCATTACAATTAGTATTAGCTATAGAAAGAAGAGAAGGGCAAGGAGAGAATTTTCCACTTCCACAAAACTTAGCAAGGTCTTCTGAACAGACATGTTTCCTTCCCTTACTCTAAAAATAAGCGAATAAGGGAAGGGGCTTGCTTATGCTGACAGGGCAAACTGAGACTAAAACCTATCTTCAAATATTTATTTTCTCCTCTAAATGTCAACATCCTTTTCTGTCTTCACAGCAAGCTTGAAAAGAACAGGTACTGCTTTTGACCTTGTAAGAAGGTCAAAAAGCACTGTTTCAAATCTTGATCCTGCTAGAGATAGCAAATAACCTTAACTGTGTGGAACTCCAAATTAAATAGTAAGTTTGAAGCACAAGACCATAAAGTATACTTTAGATTCTGTCAGAAGAAAATAAATCAAAGCGATATAAATCACCTCTGAATCCAAAGGCATGGGCAGATGTTCTACTAAGGTCCAACAGTATTTTCCATCCTCCCAGGATATTCATCGTCTGCTGCCTGGGGACCATAATCCACAAATAACAAAGGGAGGGCCAGAGTCTCAGACAGAAGGAGCCTGCTAACAAAAGACTGACAGGGCCCTCGTCATTTATAGGTAAGAGCCAGAAACCATTCTGACCGTCCCAAGGTTGGTTCCTTCAATTCTTCTACAGGTGACTTCTCAAAGCTGGCCAAACAAAGAACTGATTAACAATCCTAGTCTATCAGAGGGAATTCTGAATTCAGTTCTGAAGTTTAATTCAGAGATTCCCTAAAAGTTTCCTCATCTGCCATGTGGTGGAAAAAACCAGTTTCAAAGTCAGGTTTACTTATGTGTTTTTTTAAACCTTTATTTAGTCCACAGGTTTATGCAAAGTAAATCTATATTAATAAACCATAAACCTTAATCCAATAAGGCACTGAAAAAGCAGCTGGCCACCTCCAGGGAGCTTAAATTACAACTACTAAGAACAACCCATAGTAGTGCACCAACTATTACAGAAGTGTCCTCTGCTTTGTATTTCTTAAGTTGTACTGCATGATTAGAAAAGTAAGAGCAAAAAACAATAAACACAAACAAAATCTTTAGAACTAAACGGTATTTCAGGGAGGAAAATACCACGGGGGGTGGGAGACCTAACAATGTAAAAGACAAATGTCATTTACATCCTATATTAATATGTCTTCATAAATGTTCTTAGTTTGGGTCATCTTGTAAAGTGAAGGCAAAAGAAATAACACCTTCCCACTAGAACCAACAGTACTGAGAACCACAAGGAAAGAGTCCTAGGAGCTGACTGAGGTCACACACAGCAGCAGGATTTGGTGCCATACAGAAATTTATATCCCTCACTGATATTTTTAAAACATAACTACTATCCTGCTTTAATGTGTCTATTCACTGAACGTCAATTGTGTACAAGGAAGGAAAGCACTGTGTTGAATGCCAGCTTTATGTGAGCAGTCAACCACCACGGGACCATCAGAGTGGCTTTACCACCCACTCCATCTACCACGCAGGACCATCTCTAAGCCATGAATTCTGCCTTCCAGGAACTACCATGTAACAGGACACAACCATGATTTAAAAAAACAATAAGGCAAATGTCCTGCCAGAAGTACCAAGGAATATGATGGCCAGCAATCACGCTTACATGTGTCACTTTATGAACACAATGTCATTTAATTGGGAGATTCTCTCCCTGAATAAATTTCTAGCCAGGCTCCTCTAAAACTCTCTTCTCAACTGGGCCTTAAACTAAGAACTGGAACAAGCTCCATTTCTAACAGCTTAAGGCACATCCCTAGGATGACTAGGCCCCCTTCCCTTAACGCTGTTTTCTGAGAAAACTCAAGCTGCCAAAGAAGGCACAGTTCTCGCCCTTACCTGAAGACAGCGCCCCCATCTCCCAGTCTCAGTGGGAGGGGAGGAGCCTAACTTCAGTAAGAGCTAGCTAGCAAACCCAGAGGGCTGTCACAGGGACCAACCTTTCACTTCCCAGACTCTACAGAGGTCCTGCTCACCCCTCTTCCCATTCCTGCATTCTCCCTTTAAAAGGCCAGTTATCTCTGTACAGATTGAGGTTGAGTTCAGTTCATGCTGGACTCTTCCCTACTGCACCAGTTTTTACATATCAAAATCTGTCTTTACTTTATTTATTTATTTATTTATTTATTTATTTATTTATTAAGATTGTATTTATTTGACAGAGAAACACAGCGAGAGAGGGAACACAAGCAGGGGGAGTGAGAGAGGGAGAAGCAGGCTTCGCAGGGAGCCCAATGCGGGGCTCGATCCCGGGACTCCGGAATCATGACCTGAGCCGAAGGCAGTCGCTTAACCAACTGAGCCACCCAGGAGCCCCTACTCTGTTTATTTTTGACAGTCCTTACCACCACCTTATGAACCAGGCACTATCGTGATTCACCACAATTTACAGATGAAAAATGGGTTCTCAGGTTCAGTCACTTTCCCAAGGTCCCCTCCTATTTGGTGCAGCCCAGGCAGACAGTAAACTGTCCAGCACTGGTACTTCCTGTAAGCTACACTGGCACAAGGGCAAGAAAACCCAGAAAGCAAGGCAGAGCCACAGAGGCCAAAAAAGAGAGGTCATTAGATGTTGCAAAAAGCACCAGAGGCTAAGTCCCTAGGGTACTCTGAAAGTACAAGAGAATGGTGGGGGCCAAGACAGATTCAAGAGGTCTAGGAAAAAAAAAAAAATCACTGAACCGAGAAAACCTTCTGCAGATCATTATCCTATTTCTTTCACTTTACAAATCTCAAAGCACTAAATCGCCTCCCAGAGGCAACTACTATCAATTTTGTTCAACCGTAACTGAATTTAATTGCCCAGTATAAAAAAAGACATCCTACTTCTTTTAAAAACAGACAAAAATCTGCATCTAAGTTACTTTTAGTGCTGACTGCAAGCACATCCTTCTCAGTATATCGTGCCTGCAATGTTTTCATCCCTCCAGGTTGGCCGCTGCCTTCATTAAGAGTCCAAGTCAGTTTCCGGTCAGGAGCTATTTTTCTAGTTTCTTCTGTTCAAGGATTAAGAGAGGATCAAGAGTTATGTAGCTACTCCTTGCTGTCTGAAGCATCCCAGTCTTTAGGAATGTATTTTAGTGACTTCACAGAAGCAAAAAGGAACGGTCTCCATTTTTTTAGAACCTTTTGCAGGGACAGGGCAGGCCGTTGTCACTGCTGACTCTGACGCACGTGTTTTGTGGTGGTGACAAGGCAGGGGAGGCACCACGGTCCAGAAGCGAGCTCTTGAGTCAACCCTGGTCCAGATCCAAACCCAGCTCTCGCTACCACCCACGAGCTACAGTACATCGACGTGTCAGGTAACCTCTGTGAATTTCATCATGTTTCCAGAGTCTGCCACAAAGCACAGGATCAACAAATATTAATTCACAGCCTTCTTTCTACTTTCATTTACTCCTGGCAAACTTTTTTAAAAGCCCGAAGAGGCAGGAATCTAAATGAAGGAGCAAGAAGGAAGGACAGAGTAGAAAGAAAAGCATAATTTGGGCCTGTATGATAGTGAGTAACCAGAAAATGACAGCTTTTTTCCTTTTCAAACATCCTTTCATCTGAGTCACCTGTTCCAGACATAGGCTCCTGGCCTTAAGCAATTCAAAAGGAGTGGCAGAGAAAGGAAAAGGAACGCCCATCATCTTTAATGTGTGCACTCACCAGCATGTTTAAGAAAATACTAAGCAGCCCTACCTCCAGACTACTCCAGGCCTGTTTCTTTTCCAGATAATACTACTGAATATCTCCCAATCTCAGATCTATCAGAGACAACAATTAGTAATAGGGAAAAAAACCAAAACCAAAACAAAACCAAACAGCTCACATCAGACAATTCCTAATTAAGTAATTCAGAGCAATAATGTACATTCATAATTTAATTTAATCTAAGAATTTAAAAGGGACATACCTCTCATTCCCCAAATTAGAGTGGCAGCTTACTACTGCTCTAGTAAACCAACAGGCCTGGCCCTGCTTTCGCATCTCTCAAAAACGATCCATCATTCAAAATGTCTGACCAACAGAAACCCAAATGTCCCACTGAGAGAAAAAGCACAAATGTCAGAATGGAAGCTCTTTTAGGTGACAAATAATTGCACAAGATTAAATTTTATTAGCAGCTTTATCATCCGTGTTTCACAGATTTGTCATAATGACTAACTTTCTCATAATCAAAACTCCAAATTACTCAACAGCCCCATTTTCCTGTGTGTGGACAGCTCATGATAGTGCAGCAAGCAGTAATACTGAGATAGCAAAAATGATCTGTCAAGAGAAAAAGGACGGAAATAAGGAAGGAGGGAGAAAGGAAGAGAGAGAGAGAAGAAGGGAAAGACTGATTATTTTTGATCCCAAAGCTTTCATTACTTTTATTTTAATGGATACTTTTCTGAAGTGTACTTTCAGTCAGCAAACCTTTATTAAGTACCCACCAGGTGCCAAGTACTGTAAGTATCACAAACCGGAATTTTGTGGTCCTCATAAAGCTTACATCCTAGCAGGAGGGAGCAGTATTTCACTCAAGTAAAAAAAACGGAGTGTTAAAAACTTACAACAGGGCACTGGGGGACAAGCTGCAGTGGAGTTTATCTTATGCTGGACAACAGAAAAAACACATCAATACAACTTTCCTGAATGATGGGAGAATCTGCAACCGAATGAGTTACTGTAATGAACTAGAGCTAAATTCAAAACACGTAAGTAGCAGTTACGTGTCAGGCCACTCTGATACACAAAGGGGCACACAATGGTGATCCTTCTCTAACACTAATCAAATACTACACAAACAAATGTAAAAACACAACTGTGCCACAAGCTATGTCATCAAGAGACAGTACTAAAAGTGCCTATATTTGTGACCGGGACCCAACTGAGGACATCTGGGAGGCACCGGCAGAAGTCTTAGGTGCGTGGCAGGCAGGACGCGAACAAGAAGTAGGGGCTGACAGAGGCCCAGTGTGACGGCAGCACGAAGCAGAGAGCAGACCCTGGCACCTGGCTGGGGCCTGGACCGAGTCAGAGGCTGCACCAGGCTGGGCACAGAGTCATATTAAAGAGTTTGGCCTTCGTGCCATGAGCAGCGGGTAATTGCTGAAGGAGGGAGACCTAACACGGCTCTTGTCTGAACAGATCCTTACAGCTCAGCTGTAGGGAACAGATCAGATGTAGAGAGGCCAGGTGAGGAAAAAGGCTACTGCCAGAGACTGTGTGAAAACAAATGGGAAGGAATTTGGGCCTCAGGGGCAGCACTACCTCGAGAATTTTTAAACTCTGAAAGTATCTAATATTCACTTGCTTTTGGTGGAATAAAACACCTGTAAATAGTGGACTTCTGTAAAGTATAATGGGGGAAAAGCATTAGAAAATAGAAGGTTGGGGAAGTGCGTTTCTCCCCTCAGAAAAAGCACCACTTGTCCCAAGAGCCTCTGTCAGCAACCATTCCATGTCCTGAGACTTCACAATCACACTTGAGCCAGTCAGCCATCTTATTCGTGCCACTCTCGAATTTACATCCTTGATTCTACCTCCATTTCTAGTTCCTGGTCCAACAGCATCCGAACAGTTCTCCTTGTCTTCGGCCACACTCTGCCCCATGCTACCTCTCAACTGTTGCTGGAGAGCTCTTTCCAAGTGCAAACCTGACTCTCTCTCTCCTCACGGCTTCCAAGCCTTCATTCTACAGCTTCAGGATGAAACCTGAATTCCTCTGGCTAGCTACAAAGGGCCTCCTATGGGCCAGCTGGCCCCTGCCTGCCTTTTTGCCTTGCCCCACCCCCAAAAATGACTGAGGAGAGTGACTTATGGGTAATATGGGAAGCATTTAGTCCAAAACCTACAGATTTTTCATTTGATCTCCACAGGAAACCATACTTACAAAAATAAAACAGATGGTGCCTCACTGGTGCCCTGGCCGGGCTATTCAAGAAGCCGTCCATTCAGACACCATCCAAGAAATAGAAGACCTTTGCCCTCTGACAACCCCCACCTGTCTAGTACAGAGATGAAGATAAACAGGGCTAGCCTTGGCAAAAATGTTGGTCTGGAAGTTTGCCAAGGAGAACCCCATTTGTCACTGCAAGACTGCCCCCTGATGCCCTCCACTCTCCCTTTCCTCCCTAGAAGTTTCCTGCTTTCCAGCTAACCTCCTTGCCAACTAACAGGTAACTCATTTATACAGCAACTAAAACTCAGTCACTACACTGTATATTTGCATTTTAAGCCTTTACCGTACATGAAGGGAAAACAAAAGGCTTTAGTGCTGCACACAGCAATTTTAAGTTCTGGCCATTGAGAAGGGAGGTGGTGTAATCTTCATCTGAAGAGTCCTCTCCGTCTCTGAACAGCACCCTGCCCACAGACACAAGTGGGAACATCAACTTACTGGGCCTGGGCCCTTCTGACTCCCATCTCCTTTTCTTCCAGGCCCACCAATGCTGAGCAACTCTGAACCCATTTCTCAGGAGCTTTCTTCTCTCCTCAGCTACCCTCGGTTTCAATCTGAGCCAGACCATAGCATGATAATCATGCTGCTCCCTGGACAACATGACCAGCACACAGACCCACATCTCTCCCTGCAAAGCAGGATCAAAAAGCAAGCAGGGAAGAAGGGTTGGCTGCACAGTCAAAGCAGCCGGCTCCATATGTGAGGCCATGGGAGCGCAGAGAAGGTAGGCCAGTTCTCAGAGAGAACGCACAGGGCCCTGAGCTTGCCAGTGTGTGCATGGGTCAATGGGTAACAACCAAACACTGTTCATCTGGCCAATGGGTACATGATTACACGTACAAAAGACCTGAAGTGGGGAAAAAATACATATATATAAATAAATTCTGGCTTGCTATGTAATAAGGGCAATTTCAATCTTTTAAGGAAACTACCTCATATTGGTAGTAAATTACCATTCATATAACTCATGTGCTTCAGTTTTATCTTGTGAGTTTTAGGGGTTTTAATACAACAGCAAACTCTGTACATTGTAACAATCAACTGTTACAGTATAAAAGAAAAAATAAGGATCTAAAGGATGGGTATATCATTTTACCAAATGATTGCTTTCTTCATATTTTCTATGATATCTGATTATATACACATTTCAAACTTCAATCTTCTCTATTCTTAAAGAAACTATAATATGATTCCCTGTATAATGGATAATGAATCAACTCACTCATGGGATCTCTCTTCTATCAACACTCTCAATACTAACAGAAGAAAAAAGATAAATTATTGCCAGACACTTTCAGGGGACAAGCCCTATTAAATTTATGAAATGCCACTATGCACCACACACTGTTAGATCCACCCTTCATCTTCCATCCCTCGGAGGGCAGTGTTACTATTCCCAAACTGCAGTGCAGGAACAAGGGCTCCAGGAAGGGAAGTTAAGGTCACACAGCCAGTTTGTAATAGAAGTGAAACTGGTTCAGAAACATCATTCCAAAGCTTTGCTCTTTCTATAGCAGAGCCTGTCACTTGTCTAGGAAGATGGCTTCCCTGGAGCTGCCCCTCAGAGGACGGCTATGTGCTGATCGCCTACCCTGGCTGGCACGGTACAAGGCCACCTGCACACACTTCTTCAAGGTGAAGCTTAATGCAAGGAGTGAGGAGGTGATTATTTCTATTTTCCAGGTCAGAAAAATTAAAGTTCAAAGAGAATGTGATTTGTCTGAGGTTCCAAAGCTACTAAATGGGAGAAAAGATGTTTAAATCTTGGTCTGTGTGGCTCTAAGCCCCTGTTCCCACCTGACCCAAACAACCTCTGTCCATTTTGCCCTATGGCCTGACAGGCTGAGAGCCACAGGAGGCTGGGAAGCCAACCACCTACACCTTCCTGCCTCAGCGCTTCCCCTTCAGCATTGGAGTGTCCGTGGCTGCTCCTCCATGAACTGCACTGCCTTAATGCCCAGTGTTCATCTCTCGAGTGCCAGCTTTCGAAGAGATCCAAGTTCTAATTCTAGAACCTGACCTGACACCAATTTGCTGGGTAACCTCATGAAAGAAGTTTAAGCTCTCTGGGCCCCAAGAGATTAACAGACCAGATGACCACAAAGGTCTTCTACAGGCCTTATACTCAGTGGTTTCCAGACATCCCTTCATCCTTCCCCTGAAGAGACAGGGGACCTGTCTCAGCAATAGTCACTTCCTTCCTGAATCACACAGAGTCAGGTACAAGCTCCAGGTCTGGGCTCAGCTGCTTTTGTCCTCCTGCAGACACAGAGACTCCAAGCCAGGGGCATTCCGAAAGCCTATGAATAACAGACTGGTTTCAGATCACTGCCCCTCACTGAGCGGGAGATTCCACAACACAAGAATCCAATCAGTTCCAATCCATACAGTCCTGGAACTCATCTGAAATGCTTCTCTGAGGGACTGTAATACTGACTCAGAGGTCAGCTGACAGGGGGTTCCAGGCCAGGAGGACTGACAGCTCCAGGATTCTAAATACAAGAAGGATAAAGGCTCTAAGACACTACACTTTTGTCTTTCCAAGCCCACCAGAACTTCATGGTTGGGAGGCGAAGGAGTAAACAGATCACTGAAACCACTCTATAAGACCTGAGGAAGGAGAAACTGCTTTCCATTCTGTAAAAACCACTAGAGAAGAGGGGAAATGTAATCGTACAGGGTAGGAAAGGGATAGGAGTCTTTCCTTTCTACCTGGGTAAAGGAAACAACTCCCCTGGATCTCATAATATCCCATTTTCTGAAGAGTGAAACTTTTAAGCATTATTCATCTCAAGATGGTAAAACCACTCATTCTGAGATGGGTGCCTGCCATTTTCCCATCAGCCCCATTCCACAAAAGCCCACCTTGATTATGCTGCTGAGGAGTAATCAGTTCTCAGAGGAATAAAATCAACAAAAAAATAAGTAAGTTCTGGAGTGTTCACGAAGGAGGGTGTGGGGGTCACTTCAGCCCCAGGGCCACAGTAAATTACACACCAACTACTCCTGTGGGCTTTCTGAGCCCATTTCATCTCCCACTGAGTTTTAAATTAATAATAAATTATATTAAAACCTACACCTACTCCTCTGATGTTGCTTTTACTACGCATGTTACACAGAAACTTGCAGAACCAGCTTCCCCTTCCAATTCCAAAGAATAATTTCAAATTAAGGGGAGGATTCACTATATTGGTAAGTCCACAAAAGATTATGGGAGTCTTAATAATTTTCCCAGTCATTTCTGGAGAAAGGGAAGAACGGTAAAATCCACCAAAAGGAACTAAAACTTATTTCATTTAAAAGGAATCTCAAAAAACAGGAACAGGGTGCCTCGGGTTCTGGCTCAAAATCCTTTCCTTTCCCCCTAGCCTCCATACACCATTTCATTTGCAAAAGAGGATTTTTAAGGCACTGAAAATACTGTGTGATACTATAATGACAGAAATATGTCCAGACCCATAGATATACAATGCCAAGAGTGAACTAATATGAATTATGACTGGGAGATGACAAAGTATCAGTGTAGTTTCATCAGTTGTAGCAAGTGCACCACTGTGATAGGGGATATTGATAACAGAAGAGGCTATGCATGTTTGGGGCTAAGAGGACGGGGAAATCTCTGCACCTTCTTTTAATGTTGCTGCAAACCTAAAACTACCCTAAGAAAATGAAGTCTTAAAAAAAAAGTAGGAACAAACTATTGATTATATGGGAAAGCAAATATAATATTAATTATAATATCTAAGATATATATATAATTTTTCATTCTACAGTCCCTTTACCTTTTCTGTAGGTTTAAAATTTTTCATAATAAAATGTTAGAAGGAAAGCTCCTCAGGCAATTATACTATACAAACATTACCCTGAAATGTGGTCTCCGGACCAGCAACTTCCACAGTGCCCACTAACCTGCTGAAAATACAGATTCTCAGCACCACTCTATGTATCTACTGGACTTTAAACTGTGAGGTGGGTCTCAGCAAGTGCTCCAGGGAAGGAAAAGCACTGATCATGACCTTGCTAATGTGCTGCAGAGAAATATGCTATGACAGTCTGTACGTCTGAATCAAAATCCGAACAATGCTCTAGGGCTGGGAAATCAGGAGCCCACTTGGGCTGTAATCTTAAAGTTACCAATTCTGGGTGTTTCCTCATTACTTCATGAGAGTGAACTGAACCTGATGATGCTCTAGCTTTCTTGTTCCATGTTTCCTACGTTGAGTCCTAAATGTGCTCAGCACAATCCTCCTGTTTTACAGTTTTTAACAGAAGAGTTAACTGCCAGATCAATAGATAAGTACCTATTTCTCTTTCACCTTATATTACTCTGTACATGCAAAAATACATGGAGAAAGTCTAAAAAACAGGCCATTTATTTGGTAAGCTATGTCTGAGAAAAACAGCTTTCATTTCAGATAAAATGAATGTAAAATTGGTTTTAAGGAGTTCCACAATTACAGTCAAAAGACAACCTCACTACACACAAGGTTCTTTGATACCTCTGGGTTTTATCAGATAATAGTATTTGTTGAAATATTTTTTTTGTAAACTCTCTCAAGACCTTGGAAATACACTCTACTGAGCTTACAAGAAATAAATCCTTTGTCTTTTTGAAAATGACAAAATGCTAAATGTTCCATTTCTATTGATTACCTGCAGATAATTCAAACAATAAAGCATTAGAAAGTTATGAAAGTAGAACTGAAGTCCTCTTCTAGCTCATTTGTAAAACAATCAGGTGAAACAAATCACATCTGCTCTTTCCTATGCAGTTTAAGGAACATGTTCTATAATCCTGTCCACTAAAGACCTTTCACTCCAAAATACTTTTTTATGTTCTAAGTAAAACATGAAGCCTTCGTGATGGCCTGTGACAGTATCACCCTGGTCAACTGCAAAGTGAAAACTGAAAAAAAAGACTTTTTAGTAACAACCATTAAAAGCCCATAATTAACTCCAAGATAATTAGCTAACATTAGGTGACACTTAGCTAAAATGATGACGTTTAGTCGACAATAAAATCAAAGAGGAAAGGTTCATAAATTAGCTAACTACTGGTTCTCTGTGGCAAAGCATCCATACCTACCCACCTACCCAAAGGCCACATAGCCTGGGGTAGTAACTACCACAGCAGCTCAAAAGCAGTTTTCACAATTCCTCCAAAATTCTTGAATCACCACCAAAAGAAAAAAAAAAGCTAGACCCCAAAACCCCTTTGTAATTCTGAATCCTCACTCAAAGTTGAGAAAACCAGTTTCAAAGTCTTAAATTTGCAACTCTCTAACATATAAATCAATCTGGTTTGTCCCCAGTCACAATATAAGAGATGGCAAGGCTGAACACGATACCCCCAGCCAGAGTTCAAGTTCCTTCCAGGAGCCACATCCAAACCTGAGGAAGCTGTGAAACTAAAAACTACAGGTCAAGAATTCCTTACTCGGGTCTGACACTTAGCTTTGACCCAGACTTCCACCAACAGAAATGAGGTGGCCACAGTGAAACCAGAGAAACAGCTTGTAAGAACAAGAAAAGACAGAGAGGAAATCCAGGATACAAACTACCTGGCTAAGTCCTAAAGAATTCTGAATGCCAGATATGAGTGAATGCCACATGACAACAGGTGTCCTGCTCCTCCCCAATCATCGGCCACAAATGCCACCCACCAGAGTTTTCCTTTCACACCCAACAATGTTAAGATGCTGACTTTGGCATAGTACATGATGAGGGAATGTCTCTTTTCATGTTATCTTGTACATTTGAAGCCAAAATGGTGATGAGCAGGTTTTTTTAATCCATCGTTTCATCAGTTAACACACCCAGCGGTTCTAGTGTACTTACATAGAGGTTGGGAAAAAGGTTTGATTATCCAAAAGATCCAATTCAAATAAGTCTCAGATCTCACCATTTACCTTTTGTGACTACAGAATGAATGCAATGGCCAACAGTAAATGGTTTCAAAATGTAAAACTTTTTTTTTTGCTTACCTTTTCAGTCTGTAAAACTTGAAACATACCACAGAAACAAAAACAATGCCCCATCCATCCATCACCAGCTTTAGTAATTAACAATGCATGATCAATCTTGTTTCATCTTTATTCCTATCTCCTTCTTGTGCTGAGCTATTTTGAAGTAAAATTCCAGGCATGTATTTCATCTGCAAACACTTCACTATTTATAAAAAGCAAATGCTTTGGAACCTAGTATTTCCCAACCTGGCTGTACAGTCACTTGAAGAACCTTAAAAAAAAAAAAAAAGCCAACTTCTGGGCCTCAGCAGTAGGTGTGGGTACAGTACTAGAAGCAATTTTGTAATCCTTCAGGGTAAATCTCCCACAACTGGAATAGAACTATTCCTTAAGTTCTAGGTCCAAAGCTGATTTTTGTTTCACTCCCTCAAAAAAAGGGAATCTTCTGAATGTGGAAAATGTGGCAAAAATATCAAACCAAGAAACCAATTTAGGCCTAAATCACTGTCGGGATATAGCCTGTGAGTGGAACCGGGTGCCCTATATAAATCAATCACCTTCTAATGAACCCCTGAACTAGAGGTTTCAAAAATTGCTGTCTTTTGAAAGCACTCAAAATTTTAGTGATAAATGGGCCCGCATTAGCCCACCCCTTCCTTTCATAGATAAGAACTCTAAGGAAGTTAGATGGAAATGAAATGACCAGCTCAAAATAACTGAATCACTGAAGGATGTCCTCCTGGTCCCTTGAGGCTCTATTGCTCACTGACCTCACGGCTCTGCCTGTTATCCTGGTCCCGGTGGACTTATTCCAAGGTCTACAGCCTGGCAAGCAACTACCCTGCACACTGGCTGGATAGCACAAACACGGGGTCCATTCTTAAACACCACCATCTCTAAACAGATCATTATCAAACTGGAACACATCCACAGTTACCATGCCAAACACAAAGAGATCATCAAACATGAAAACACAGAGAGGACTAAAGTGCGCAGTCTAAAGCTAAGAAGCCTTCAGTCTCCATTATCTGTCTACTCTTCCTCACTCACCAGGGAAAAGTCACACGGAAGAAAAGTTCAGCTGACATCTGTAACTGCAATGTAAATAATGTTGGTCAGGAGCTCCTGTCCCTAAGAGTTCGCAAGAGACAAGGACAAATGACTGGGCAGAGACACTGTGTTGTAGGAAGGTTTCTTGAATGTGGGCGGGAGGAAGCACAGACTGGTTAACCTTCTCCATTTCCCTGATTAAGAGCTCATTTTGCTAGGACAGTTTATGGTTTCTTCTCAATCTCTCTGTTGAGAGAACAAAATAAAGGTGGTAACAAAGAATTTTTTTTTTAAGTAGTTAATGTTTTAAAACCTTCAAAAGATCATATTTAAGTTTCTTAATGTGAAACCTGCAGTCTCTATTCACCAGGTTTCTGGCCCAGGGTCTTGGCTACATAAGACATGCAAGATACACAAAGGTAGAGGCTTTCAGCCTAACCTCACAGAAATGGTGGGATAAGAGTTCTCCAGAGCTTGCGCAAAAAGCAAATTATAATCTGCTTTATCCAAGTTCAGTGCTTATCCAAAGACTATCTTTCTTACCTTTACTATGTACACCTAAACATTTTTGGCAACTCTATCTTGTATTTACTACAAGTAATTATAAGAAAGTGTTACCAGTGTACTAGTTTACACGAGGTACCCATATTATATGCAAAAAAAAAAAAATAGGGGAAACATCCTCAGATAAGATGTTGTGTACTTCTACTAGTATCAATGTTTGAGATATGGAAGATCAACTCAATTATGTATCATTCTGCAGAACAGAGATCATGGGTAAGAAATATGATTCTCAGACCCTTTTTAGTCCTTAGTCTCAATAGCTTCTTCCTCTAAAAACAATACAGGTATCCCCTAGAAAATGTCCTCTAATAAAGTTACACATAAAGTCCTATCTATGAAAAGAAATCCTTACAAACCATGAAAATTAACAACAAATTCCCAAAGGAAGAACTTCCAGCATAATACCTAGTTGAAAACTCTAAGTCAGTCAGAAAATCAACACTAATTCATGACCTTTTCATTCAGGGATGGAGATGAAAAGAAAAAGAAAAAAATATATATATATAAGCAGACCCGGATTTACCACTCTCTCAAATACAAAATTAGCTAAGGAGCAAATTTCCACAATCAACTGAATCTGTGTCCTCCAAAACTAAGTTGCAATAAATGAAGGTAGAAGGGGGGCCGCTGAGTGGCTCAGTCAGTTGGGCCATTAACTCTTGACTTCAGCTCAGGTCATAATCTCATGGGCTCTGCACTCAGTGGGGAATGTGTTTTAAGATCCTCTCAATCTGCCCTTCCCTCTGCTCACACACTCATTCTCTCTCAAATAAATAAATCTTTAAAGAAGAAAAAAAATGAGGATAGAAGGAGCAAAAGTAAGAAGAAAAGACGCAAAGGACTTCCAAATTCAACCCTCAGCGGAGCCACAGGGCAGACACTTACCAATTTTAGACACGTTTTGACCAAGCTTTTTTTAAGTCTGAATGCACATTAGAACAATCTAGAGCTTTTTAAAATCCCACCATGTAGGTGACACCCCCCAAGACAATCAATTCTGAGTCTCTGGGGTTTCAGCAGTTATCATTTTTTTCAGCTCCCTAAATGACAGATTTAGGGAGCAGGCAAGGCTAGGACTCACTGATTTAGTTGAGGCTTACAAGCTCCCCAGTGATTCCAAGGAACGTAAGGGTGGAGAACCTCCTGCCCATGGCTTCAGATTTCCCCCTATTACTGTTTCTCTTCTATAAACTTGAGTAAGGAGCTTCAAGGCCACAAGAAGGTGCTCAGAACGGCCTCTGTTCAGCCAGTACAGCAGGAGTTAGAAAAGTAAAACTAGCCAGAGAAGTTGCTATCAGCCAAAAGTGAGCCTACTGTCTTGCTGACTTTTACTGGTTAAGGGAAGTGGAGAAGATGAGACAGGAACTCTCCTTTGCCTGCCAGGCATTTGCTAGGGAACTGAAGGAAATCATTACCACAGCTATAGGAAAAACTCCTATTCTGCAGGAATTACCACCAAAATAAATAAATAAATAAAAAGCACCACACCACCCCTATCCTTAACACACTACTCAAATGCATTTCCCATACAGATTATCTCTTGGGTCCTTTCTTCCCCACCCATCAGCCACCCCCCTAAATTCACAAAATCTGGGCCACTTCCTCTCTCAAGACAGCCTTTTTACACCGGTCTAGAGGAAAACAATACACCTCTTCAAAGCCATTCAGAAGTGGATTTAGGATTCTCCAGGCTATTTTAGGGGATTACTTTTCTGTCAATGTCTCCCATGGAATATTGACAATTTCTAGGTTTTACTCTGTCTTTTTTAACCTCAGAGCCTACTGGCATGTTCTACAGTGGAAATTAAATTTTAAGGGCGTATGGTACTTCTGAGAATGGTATTTCTGTACTTTTTAAATGACTGAGATCTGAATTCATGCTGGTAAAGCTCCTATGAGTAGTGCTAATGCCAACTCAGCTCAAGTACACTTCTTTTAAAGGACAAATTATAAAATGTGGTTTTTATTAATGCGACACATAGAAAAATCTAGTATTAAAAATAGTCTCCAAAAAAAAAGCCTGATGCAACTAACAAAACAAACTGCAAAACATCAAATCTGCCAAAACCAGTTTCAGGAAAAACTTTGCTTTCCAAACTGAAGCCTAGGACAGACAAATGTAGTAAATATTCCTACATCAAGAAAAGAGAATCAAGGGGCGCCTGGGTGGCTCAGTTGGTTAAGC
Organism: Spilogale gracilis; assembly: GCA_004023965.1. Classification (NCBI taxonomy): domain Eukaryota; kingdom Metazoa; phylum Chordata; class Mammalia; order Carnivora; family Mephitidae; genus Spilogale; species Spilogale gracilis. The sequence continues at coordinate 61,278 of PITA01003967.1, forward strand.
GACTGCCTTCGGCTCAGGTCATGATCCCGGAGACCCGGGATCGAGTCCCACATCGGGCTCCCTGCTCGTCAGGAAGCCTGCTTCTCCCTTTCTCACTCCCCCTGCTTGTGTTCCCTCTCTCGCTGTGTTTCTCTCTGCCAAATAAATAAAATCTTTAAAAAAAAAAGAGAATCAAAAGATTACTCAATTAATCAGCCAGGATATATCTGAATTTTCAGAAAACACAAGCTAAAAATCAAAGGAAAATGATAAAAAGAAAAATGTTTATTACAGTGCTCACACATAACAGGCACACAGTAAATGTGTATTAAAAAAAAAAATGAGTAAGGGCACCTGGGTGGCTCAGTGGGTTGAAGCCTCTGCCTTCGGCTCAGGTCTTGATGCCAGGGTCCTGGGATCAAGGCCTGCATCAGGCTCTCTGCTCAGCAGGGAGCCTGCTTCCTCCCCTCTCTCTGCCTGCCTCTCTGCCTACTTGTGATCTCTCTCTCTCTGTCAAATAAATAAATAAAATCTTTAAAAAAAAAAAAAATGAGTAAGATGAGAAAAAGCCAGAGTATCAACAAGTCATTTCAGGGAAAAATGCAAAGTCCATTTGGCAGTTTACCATACAGCTGATAAATATCTTAAGCCATTTTCCCTCCACCTCTCTGGGTCCTTGAGGTTGAATTAGAGGCTCTCTGTTCAGAACTCAGTCTGATTCCAAGCCGTCACCAGAAAAACCACGGACCTCACCCAGTACCCCCTCAACCCAAGACACGCAGAAGTACCACTGTGACATACACATCTCTGCCCAGACTTTTTTCTTGCTTCTCAGCAGTACTTTAAATCTTCAAGTTCTTCCTTCCTTCTTCCATCCACCAGTCTCCCTTTTAGAACCTCCTTATTTTCACGATCGGTCCTATTTCCAACAATGGAATAGGAAATTCTGCCTGTTTTCTCAGACGCAAGAGACCGCATATAATCACGAACCAAACAGCATGCCTAGAAGTCTTCCCAAGTTATCCACTTGGTCCTATTTACACCTGCCCGTTTTTCTTCTCTTGACTCAAAACACAGCTGTTGTCTGAAAGGCCTGCCTCTGTTTGGGTCTGCAGTCTTCTCCACAACACCACAGTGACATCATCTATTTTCACTAGAAACTTACTGCCACGGCTCAGATACCACCTTCTGCCTCTGACCCACTCTACAACCGCCTCACCCACAAACCTTGGCTCATTCCTTTATTAATTCACTCATTCACTCCCTGAGACACGTACTTCTGTGCCAGGAAATGCACTACATATGGAAATAGAATATGAGAATCATAACCAGTTTTTTATTTTAACTTTTGTCATATCACTAAATCACCAAACAGAGTGGAAGGGGTAGCACTTCACTGTACTGTCTTCTACACAGAAAGCAAGCACTTGAGGATGAGGCAGAGAAGACCCCTGGTCTCTGTGTCCCTAAGTCCTGACCAGGCCAAAAGTCCTTCACTATTCATCTGTAACCTAAAAAGTCAGGCTACATAACCTCTAATAGCCTTCCGGACATAAACATCTTATGATTCAGAGAGAGCCTACAAGCCTGACTTCAAGTTATAACCCAGTCACAAAATCACCAATTTTAAATATACAGATACACAAGACAAATATAATACCAGATAAGATACAATCCTAGCCCAAATAAGCCACTCGTACAGCTATGTTCCAATGAAGTGTCTAAACCAGCAGCTAACTACCAACACTTCCTGCTTTTTTTTTTTTTTTTTTTTTGGCCTAAGTCTTTAGCATTCAAAGTGTGAAATTACTTTAGCACCATCTGGGAGCATATTAGAAATGTATAATCTGGGTGCCTGGGTGGCTCAGAGGGTTAAGCCTCTGCCTTCAGCTCAGGTCATGATCTCAAGGTCCTGGGATCGAGTCCTGCATTGGGCTCTCTGCTCAGAGGGGAGCTTGCTTCCCCCTCTTTCTCTGCCTGCCTCTCTGCCTATTTGTGATCTTTGTCAAATAAATAAATAAAATCTTAAAAAGAAAAGAAAAGAAAAGAAATGTATAATTTTGGGCCCCATCCCAGACCTGGTGAATCACAACGTGAACTTCAGCAAGCTCCCCAGCAGACTCAAGTGAGCATTCAAGTCTGAGAGGCACTGAATCAGGCACAGAAAAATGAGGGGGGGAGGAAAACTTCAGGGCTGGCAACGTCCGCCCTCCTTCGCTGCTCAACCCCACCCTAACTCTTAAGCCATTTTCCCTCCACCTCTCTGGGTCCTTGAGGAACCAGGGCTCCCTCTTCCCATTGTCACCCAGGGCTCCAAACCCTCCTGCCTTCTCTCAGCCTAGAAACATCCTGCCCATCAACTCAGCCTGACAATATCCCGGGAAACAGTCTGGCAATGGGTCAGTGCTGAACTTACAAGTCAAGACTTGAAAGGCCTTAAAATCTGGTTTCTCCACTGCTTACTAGCTATGTGAGTACAGGCAAATTACTTAACCTCTCTATGCAGACATAAAATAAAGATAAAAATGAGGAAATGTATGTAAAAGATCTGAGTCAGAACTTAAGATAACCTAACTATTTTTTTTTAACACACTGTCAAGGTGTCCCCTCTCTTTGCTTACTCAATTACAGCATGCGGGTTCCAATCTCCCACAATTCAGTCCAGCCTCCTGTGTCATTTTTTCTATTCTGAGTCTTCACCTCTCCATTTTCATGAATTTATATAACGACATTACCAAAGGCTAAATGAGTCCTCACTAGGCTTAGCATATCTTGGTTCTTTTCTAAACCCACCAAAATCACTGTTGGAAACACTCTCAGCTCTCAAACAAAAGGCCTGTGCACCGCCTATGGCATACCCCAGACATTCGTTCCCCATACATCCAACCAAATATCCAACCATACATCCATCCAAACATCAACTAAAAAATGACCCCATAATGGAACCTATGCTAACTTTTCATCTAGTGAGAGAAAGCTATGAATTATAGAAGTAACCGGTAATTCATGTGAAGAGTTTGTTCTTTTCCCTACACATAAAAAAAGTTAAGAGTTAACATACAGGAGACTTAACCTCAGACACTCCAACCTCAATCCCACTGTTTTTTTTATGTGTCCTAGGACTTGGAACTCATCTTCAAATTCTATCTTCTAACACATAAGCAGCAGATACAATCTGGTCAGTTTACCTGTAGACAGATTTCATTTCCTCTTCATAATCAACATTTTTGGGAAGGAAATAAACTTCACTTACTCTCCTAACCACCAATGAGAAACCCACAAACTGCAAGCTGGGTATGCATGACTTCCTCTGGTCCAAGCCCTACCCTACTTCCTGTTGAGCTAAGAAAAGCAGGTCTAGCATTGCCATGCCGGAACTGATTAAACCCAGAGCAAACTTTGACTTATTTAACATTTTGCTATTGTCATCCTATCCAAGTAAAAGGGTGAGAAATCCTAACTTCTAACTGTAAAACAGGACATGTGGTAACACTGCAATTAATGGCAATGAGACTTTTTTTAAAAATAAAGATATTTTAGGGGTGCTTTTCTGGCTCAGTAGGTAAAACATGGAATTCTGGATCTCAGGTTATAAGTTCAAGCCCCATGACAGGTGTAGAGATTACCTAAAATCTTTAAAAAATAAATAAATATAAACAAATATATTTTAAAAGGTCAGCATTTTATCTCCATTTCAAGTCCCAAAATGGAATCTTCCACAATAGCCAAAACCTTTTTAATATTCCTTACTGAAGAATGGAAGGAAGAGACACAACTGAGACATGACAGAGAAAACAGTGATCAAACAACAGGGTGCTTAAAATGTTTGCCAACCCCTGTCTTCACTGAGCAACTGACTGCTCCCGGTGAGCTGACAGGTGACTGCAGGTGCCTGAGGGGCCCTAGGAGAGACCAGTCAAAGAATACCAGGCAGAGCCTGGCCCCAGTCCAAACCCCTGACCCACAGAATCACAAGCAAATAAAATGATGGTTGTTTTAAGCCATTACTTTTGGGGGCGGTTTGTTATCCAGCAAAGGCCAAATAAAAGGCATTCATTTATCACCACCTGATACATTTTTTGTCTTAACCTCCATGAAAACACAGATTGCGTCTTTTTTGCTAATCTGTACCTCTACCATCTAGAATAGAGTCTGTAGTATTTCTGTGTTGAATAAACATGCTATGTGTATCTGAGAGGACCACATGGAATTTCAGTTTTAAAAACTGAAAGTCTTAATTTACTAGTTAATAAAATACTACTTTATATCACATTTATTTTCTGTCGTTACTGTGGAAAAAAAACACATTACGGTATTGTTATGAACTGAACTGTGTCACTCCCCCACCCCACCTCCAAAATGTGTATGCTGATGCCCTAAACCCTCCCCCTCCCACACCATACCTCAGAATTTGACTGTATTGGGGCGCCTGGGTGGCTCAGAAGGTTAAGCCTCTGCCTTTGGCTCAGGTCATGATCTCAGGGTCCTGGGATCGAGTCCTGCATCAGGCTCTCTGCTCAGAGGGGAGCCTGCTTCCTCCTATTTCTCTGCCTGCCTCTCTGCCTATTTGTGATCTCTCTCTGTGTCAAATAAATAAATAAAATCTTTAAAAAAAAAAAAAAAGGAATTCAACTATATTTAGAGACCAGACTTTTCAAGAGGTGATGAGATTAAAATGAGGTTACTAAGAGCCTTATAAGAGGAGGAGATTCAGACACAAAGTGACACCAGAGATGCACACAGGCACAGGAGAGACCATGTGAGAACACAGCAAGATGGCAGCCATCCACAAACCTAGGCAAGAGGCCGCAGGAGAAACCAAACCTATGGACACTCTGATCAAAGACTTCTAGCCATTAAAACTGTGAAAAAAATAAATTTCTCTTGTTTAGGCCACCCAATCTGTGCTATTTTGCTATGGCAGCTCAAGCAAATACAGGTATGGTGTTCACATACATCTGTTCTTTTAATTCTTACGGCTTCGTATTTTTACGTTCTCTGAAAAATGGAAAATTATTGAGGAATTCATGGAAGAAATGTTAGGTGGCAAGCAATTTTCTGAATTTATTTTTAACAAGAAGAAGTTAGGTTTTCGCCCCATTTCTGTGACTGATGGATCTGTGACCTCTATAGCCTCTTTAGAATAAAACTTAGATCCATTCTTTTTTTTTTTTTTTAAGGATTTTATTTACTTATTTTTTGACAGAGAGAGACCCAGCAAGACAGGGAATGCAAGCAGGGGGAGTGGAGAGGGATAACAGGCTTCCCGTGGAGTAGGAAGCCCACCACAGAGCTAGATCCCAGGACCCTGGGATCATGACCTGAGCTGAAAGCAAACACTTAAGGACTGACCCACCTAGGCACCCATTAGAGCCATTCTTTTACCAAAGCTTGGACTAGATAACTTCAAGTCTCTTCAAGTCTCTCCTCAGCCCTCACAGGCAATGAGCACACATGGAAGTAATTATCAGAATGTTCAAATGAATTCTGCAAATGATCTGAAAAGGAGTTTCAATTCCCATTTTTATTAGGGCTTGGCTGAAATCAGTCTTGAACTTCACAGAAGGTAGTTTTCCCATAGTTTCCTAATGAAAGCAAAGATGAGCCCTTATGCTTAGTTACATAAGATAGCTGTAGAACATATTTCTTATACTTTTTAGGGGAGAAGGGCTGTCTTGTTGCTTTCTTCCAAGAACCTCTTTTGAAATGAAAGACAATTATGTTTCTTAGCTATAAATATGTTGCACAGAGATAGCATAATTTTCTCCAAGTTTAAGATCATTTCTCAACAAAAGTCTATACACATGCAGAGGAAGTGTATTTTAGCAAAATCTTCCTTCCGCGTAATTTAGTCTGAACAGGTTGCCTGGATGAAATCTGTGTTCTGGGTAGTTCCTCTTTTGCTAGTATTTATAAACAAGCAGTTGAAAAAGCTACACGAAAACCATGTTTTAAGAGTATAATAATAACTACTGTTGAATTACATCTGACAAACTTGGTAATTTAGCATTTATACAGCACCATCAGATATCTAAGTGCCTTAAAGTCACCACTGTTGCATGAAGTAATGTTCTGGCTTGGATTTGAGACTTAGCTGTATTTTATGAGGGAGATTCTTAAACAAAGATATTAAACAAGTTGTTTTTTTTTTTTTTTAAGATTTTATTTATTTATTTGATAGAGAGGGAGAAAGAGCACAAGCAAAGGGAGCAGCAGACAGAGGAAGATGGAGAAGCAGGTCCCCACTGAGCAGGGAGCCCCATGTGGGACTCGATCCCAGCCCCCTGGGATCATAACCTGAGTGGAAGGCAAATGCTTAACCAACTTAGCTACTCAGGCATCCCAAACAATTTGCTCTTAACACACAGTCAGTTGAGTTTCAGGACTACAATTGAAATGGAAAGCTCCTTGAGTATTTGTTACTTTCAGTGGGACAGAGTGTCAGTGTCTGGAGATAAGGAAGTTCTGCATTTACCATGCTCATACTGGAATATCTGGTTAGCAAAGCACATGTTTCCTCTTTGGTAAAATATTTTAAGCATAATAAAGATTTTGGTTTCACAGAAATTTCTGATTAACCAATCACTGAAGTTCAAGGCAAACTACTACTTCTTAGTGGTTCAGGACCAGAGTCTTCCTTATGAAACATTATTTCCCTCTACTTCCCTGACAAATGATAGGTATGCTACCTAGGTATATAACATGCACATATTCTGCAGTAAACTTCTTACAGTGAAATTTTTGTAAGAAATGATAAAATAATCTAGGTAGACCTATTTTACATCTAGATATCTTGGCTTGGTTCCTTAGATTTTTTTTTTCCTCTTTTGTGCTATACGGTATTTGATTTATAGGGCAAGCAAGATTCTGGGAGAATCATCATCACATTATTCCTTAATACATTTGCAAGAGTAAGAGGATAGACGAGTATCTCTATATGCTCTCTCACAAATATGTGTTTCGGAGTAGAATCCTACTACCTGTATGATAACAGACATATGTATGAACAGATATTAGTCTGCAAAACATTAAAGTCTTTAATCATGAGAGGAGTAAATTTCAATTCACAAAATGTTTGGCAATCATGAAAAAAGCTTCCTCCTTCCAAGTACGTGCTAAGGGTCAGTCATTAGTAAAAAGATTAGCAAAATCAATAGGTATGTTTGAAAAACAAAGCTGGAGGACTGGGAAATGTCCCAATTTCAAAACTTACTACAAAGCTATAGTAATCAAGACAGTGTGGTACTAGTATAGAATAAACAAAGAGATCAAAAGAATAGAAATAAGAGTTCATAAATTTCAGAGTTCAAAAACCCTCCAATTCAAGGTCAACCGGCTTTCAACAAGTGTACCAAAAAAATTAATGGGAAAAGAACAGTCCTTTCAACAAATGGTCCTGGGATAACTGGACATTCATGCAAATGAATGAAATTGTATCCCTGCTTCTTACCTTGTATAAAAATCAATTCAAAACAGATCAAAGAACTAAAATATAAGAGCTAAAACTATAAAGCTTAAAAGAAAACACAGAAGTAAGTCTTCAAAACCTTGGCTTAAGCAGGTTTCTTGAGATATGACACCAAAAGCAAAAGCAAAAAAATAAATAAATTGGACTTACTCAATATTAAAAACTATTGTGCTTCAAAGGATAATATCAAGAAAGGAAGATGTCAACCCAAAGAATGGGAGAAAAATTCTGCAAGCCATATATCTGTCAGAGGACTTGTATCCAGAATACATTAAAAAACTCTTAAAACTCAAATATTAAAATAATAACACAATTTTAAAATGTGCAAAGGATCTGAATAACCGTTTCTCCAAAGAAAAAATTCACATGGTGAACAAGCACATGAAAAAAATCCTGAATATCCTTAATCATCAGAGAAATGCACATTAAAACCACCAAAATGAGGTATCACTAGGATGGCTACAAACAAAAACACAGATAATTACAAGTATTGGAAAGGAGGTGAAGAAACTGAAATCTTTATACCACTGCTGGCAGGAATATAAATATTACAGTTGCTTTGGAAAATAGTCTAGCAGATCCTCTGAAGTTTAAACAGAGTTCATAGGACCAAGTAATTCCACTCCCTGATATACACCCAAAAAGAAATAAAAACAGCCTACACAAAAATTTGTACAAAAATGTTCATAGCAGCATTATTCCTAAAAGCCCAAAAGTAAAAACAATCCACATGCCCATCAACTGATTTAAGAGGTAAAATGTAATATATTCATACAATGGAATATTACTCTGCAATAAAAGGAAATGAAGTACCAATGCACACAACACAGATAAACCTTGAAAAAATGCCAAGTGAATTAAGCCAGTCACAAAACACATACTGTTTTCTTTCCATTTATATGAAATGTCTAGAATAACTAAATCCATAAAGACAGAAAATAATTAGTGGTAAAACTTATGGCATTATGTGAGGGAAGTGAAAGAGGTAGTCATAAGAGGACTGCGGTAATGTGTTTCTTTTTAAAGTGATGAAGGTGTTCTAAAGTGTGGCTATGATTGCACAACTCTATGAATATGCTAAAAGCTACTGAACTATATACACTTTAAATGGGTAAATTAAATGGTATGTGAACTGCTTCCCAAAAAACTTTTTTTTTTAATAATGTTTTTAAAACCCAATGTTCAGGGGTGCTTGGGTGGTTCAATCGATGAAGCGTCTGCCTTCAACTCAGGTCATGATCCCAGGTCCTGGGATCGAGACCGCATCGGGCTCCCTGCTCAATGGGAAGCCTGCTTCTCCCTCTCCTACTCTCCCTGCTTGTGTTTCCTCTCTTGCTGTCTGTCAAATAAATAAATAAAATCTTTAAAAACAAACAAATAAATAAAATCCAATGTTCAATATTGTTCCCATCCTATGCCCCACTACACCTATCAGAAAAGGGAGAAGAGTTGTTTCCAGTTTGTCTTGTTGCTGATGTCTCATTATGAATGAACAGTGAATAAAGAGACAGACTAGATCTATCACTGGACTTCCACTTCTGGCTAACACGGAGTACGGAGTTAACAGGGGCTGGAATTATCTTTCTATTGGAAAAAAAAAAAAAAAACATACAAAATTCATGAAAATTTTGGTTTTCAAGAAACTAAACATAAAGCTGTGAAGGACAGTGATCCCTGAGAGACAGGAAACAAATGAGGTGAGCCACAGGACTGCCTGGACTTACTCCCTTTGCAAAGGTTTAGGGCATGGCACAGGAAGAGGAAACCCAAGCAGAGCCCAGCAGACTCCCTTAGTTGAGGAGAAGGAGCATGGAATCTAGGTAGACTAAGGCACCTAGAGCTTCAGGTCAGGGTACCAGAGAAAACAGCAGCACACACAAAAAAAGAACTCCCAAGTTCTGCAGAGGGATCACTACATAATCAGCCAAGTTATGATCAACTCAAGCTCATCTTAAGAAAACTACCCAAGGCCAAGAGGAAAAAAAAAAAAAAAAACTATTCAAAAGGACTGGAAGTAATGCAGGTGCTCACACAACGATGTTTGGAAAAGTACCTGTTCCACTAACAAATGGAAAAACTCATATATCATGGGGAGTTAAGTAGAGTATCAGAAAGGTCTTGCCTAACCAATGGTTAGCACTAGACTCACTAATTAGCACTAGACTCACCACCGCTCCAGAACTCCTTAAGACACAAAAAGACCAAATTATTTCCATATAATATAAATGCACCCCCAGGAAAGAGCTCAAGGATACTTTATAGGAATACAAAAACACCAGCACCCGACAACATAAAATTTATAATGTCTGGCATCCACTCAAAGGTAACCAGAAACACGTAATGAAAATGGTAAAAATCTATTGAAACTAAATCAATACCGACATAGATATTAGAATTACAGACAAGGACATTAAAAAAGGTATTATAACTGTATTCCATATGCTTGAAAAGTTAAGTAGAGACCTAGAAAATATTTTTAGGAAGACCCAAATCTTCTCAAGATGAAAAATACAAAGTCTGAGATGAAAAATACACTGGATGGGATTAAAGGCAGAATCAACACTGAAGAAGAAAACAACAGCAGAGCAGAAGAAACTAGCCAAAATGAAGCCCAAAAAGGAAAAAAGAAAATGAGCTGTGAGACAATTTCAACTGGACTTGTAAACATGGAATGGGAGTTCCCAAACCTAAGAAGAGAGGAGGGAGGTGGAAAACAAAACAAAACAAAATTGAAGAAATTAGCCAAAGATTTTCCAAATTTGATGAAACCTCCAAACCCACTGATCCAAGAAATTCACAAACTGCAACCACAAAAAATGTGGAGAAAGTACACCAAGACACATAAACAATCAAACTGCTCAAAACCAGGGGTAAAGCGAAAATCTTAAAAATCAGACAAAAATGACATTGCATAATATATACAAAAATATAATAGGGACAGCAGATTTTTCAACAGACACAATACCAAGTGAGAAGACTCTGAAATAACATCTCTCAAAAACTGAAAGAAGAAAAAAACAGCAACCTAGAATTCTATATAGAGCAAAAATATCTCCCAAAAATGAAGGCTCAAAAAGTTTTCAGACATACAAACCTGAAAGAATTCATCACCAACAGACCTGTCCCACAAAAAAAATAATAAATAATTAATTAATAAAAATTTAAAAATCCTTCAGACAGAAGGAAAATGTTACCAGAGAGAAATATGGATCTATACAAGGAATGAAGAGTATCGGAAAGGCTAACCACATGGGCACATGTATTAAGGGTCTTATTCTTACTATTTATGTCTTTTCAAAAGACAGTTGATTGTTTAAACAAAAATAACACCAACGTATTTTAAGACTTATAACATACATAAAAGTAAAATGTGTAACAGGAAGGAGAATGAAAATAATACTACCATAATGTAATCTTCATTATACATGAAGTACCTATCACTTGGAGGCAAACTGTGATAGGTGAGAAGTGTGTACTATAAACCTTAAAGCAACCTATAAAACAATACAAATAGAAGTTATAGCTAAGAAACCAGAAAATGTAATCATAAAAACACTCAATTATTCCAATGGAAATCAGCAAAAAGGGAAAAAGACAAGCTACCAATAAGACAGGTCCTCAGTACGGAAAGCCAGAAAAAAATGAAACTGAGAATAAAAGTCAAGGAAAAAAATTACATACACAATTTAGGATTTCAAATCGCCTTTTTCATATAATAAATTAAAAGGGATATATATTTTCAGCTAATTGAATAGAAAATAAAATGTCTAATTCAATCTTGGATTTGATGACTGACAGAGGCTCTGCTTAAATAAAATAAAAAGAATTTCACACCCTGACAGCATCAGTCGTTTTTTCCAGTATGATTACAGAAAGGTTAAAAATATTCCACTTGATATTAAATTATTTTCAAAAAAGCCCACAAAACCATTTTATTCAGGAGGCTCTGTAAAGGGAAATTATCTTTTTTTAATATTATCAAAAAGCAAACACATAACCTCAAAAGAAATGCAAGACTTCATCTTTTAAATCATTTCCTTGTATAAGCCAAACTCCACAAACTTGCTTAAAAACTATCTGAATATCACAAAGCTCCACTTCGTTCCTATTGTATAGAGGTTGCTTCTAGCCCTAAGATCAAGCGGAGGACCAGCAGCTGAATAAAGTACTCTCTCCAGTGTGTATGGTGTCGGGCACAATGTGGCCATCCATTCACCAAATATTCCAGATATTATTACAGATGCTGCTCACAGGATACTCTGAGAGGTCCAATGAGAGCTCCTTCTCCACCCCACCTCTCTTATGGGGGTGTTGAGGGTGTTATATGGATGAGCTAATAACCCCTGATACAGGAGATGCAAAACAATAATGAAAACCAAAAACAGCAGCAGATATAAGATGCAAGGCCTCCCAAGAGACAGATGGCTCAAGGCAAACTAAATGGGGCCAGCAATTAACATAATCAATGGAATATACCCCTTCCTATCTTGATTCAAAGTTCTATTAACCAAGATGATGAGTCATCAGCTCCATGGCAAAACAAGCCCACTGTTCTTTGCTCCTCACCCATCTATGCCTCACCCAGAGAATTTGAATTTAAATCAAAAGCTTCATTGTATATATAACCATATCTACTTTATCCAGCTTAGCTATACACTCCCATAGGCCCTGCTCTTCCCCATCTGCAATTTCACCCTCTTAAAATTGCTTGCTTGCTATGTGCTCCACAAGAACATAAGCTGACTAACTGCTCTCCTTGTTCATTGTCACCAGTGAGCAAGCCCCACACAGTGCCTGGCACATACCCTGTATGTGTTAAGTACTTGAGTAATAAATGATTGAAAAGAATCAAGACTAGCAGAGCAGGCTCAAAATTATCTACAGGCAATGAAACACAAAACAGATACTGAGCCCTCAAATCACTAAACAGTAAAAGGTAATTAAGGGAAGGAGAAACAAGAATGGATGAAAGACTGTGTATACAAAGAGAACAGAAATGCTCTAAAATGCAAAGTTTAAAGTTAAGACCCTGGAATTAAGGCATGCCCTAGCAGATGAATGAAAATATCCAATGAACTGTGTGTCACTTGAATGCACATCCTCAATCTGAGGCAATACTCAGTGCCTAACATGGGATCCCTAATAATAAATCCATATGTCCCTGGACTGTACAGCCCTAACTCAGGTAATATTCAGTCTTTGACCTGAGATTGCAGAACAGAATAATCATAAAACTACACAGCAGTTACATACAAAGAGTCTCAGACAACCTGATGGGAAGGGGGGGAACGGTCTGGTAGTCAACAGTATTCTGTTACTACCATAAGCAGGTAAGAATGAAAGCTCTAAGCACAAGAATTTCCAATAAGTATACATTATTAACCTTAATTTTTATTTTAATGCATAAATCCCTAATAAAAGATATCATAAAAGTATTCAGAATAAAAATGAGAAAACTACTCTAAAATATACACTTGAAGCAAATCACATGATTACTCATATTCCCCCATATGACATAACAAATCACTAATATTTAACTTGGTACACATTCTCTGGCCAAAGATAATAGATCCTGTTTTGTTTTCTTTTAAATCAAGATGAGTCAATAGCTTCTGCCCAGGATAAAAGAACACTCCTGTCTTTAGCATCACATGGCAAATAGGTGGCTATTGCACATTGGAATCCCCCTAAAAATAGTGAGAAGGAAGAACTGGTTTAGCCTGGTTGTTGTTACCAATGACCTCACTGATCGTGAACAGCTTGTCTTTACAGAGATAAGAAACTGTACTCATGTTTAAAGAAATGACTTAAACCCAGGGATGACTAATAGTGAGAGTGGGGAAGGTACAGGATTCAGGGGAAGCAGACATGTAGGGTCATAGGAGGTGTCTAGCTATACTGCTGAGAAATGGGAAGACACAGGCAGGTAAATCCCCACCCCATTCTACATAAGGCTCTAAGGTGCAATCCCATCCCTGAACAAGTTCAGGATGATGCCAGGCCAAAACATCTGCTGAATGCATTATTCACAACAGCCAGAAACTAGAAACCCGAACAACATCCATCAACTGGTGAACAGAAAGACAAAACACAGCATTGTCCATACAATGGAAAACTATTCAGCAATAAAAAGGAACAAATACCATACGCAGCACTGTGGATGAACCTCCAGAGCATTATGCAGAGTAACAGACACCAGAGACTATATGCTGTATGATTCCATTTATATGAAATGTTCAAAAAAAGGAAATTAATAGAGGCAGGAAAGAATAAGTGGCTCTCTGGGCCTCTGGGCTGAAATAGGGATTAACTGTAAACGTGTATGAGGGATCCTGCTTGCATATGAAAGTATCCTAATACTGACCTGCGGTGATGGTTACACCACTAGGCAAAAATTTACTAAAAACCACTGAAATGTAAGATTGAAATGGGTGAATTTCATGATACATTAAAATGTACCTCAAGAAAGCTGTCAAAAAACCCCCAAAGAAACCAACTGTACAAACTTCTCTCTCTCTTCAAGGCTCATTCAAAGCAGCAAGTAGCAAGCCTTCATGATACATAGAGCAATGCATTGCTCTGTACCTTGCCTCACTTTCCCTCTCCAAATCATCTCCCTGGGCTGGCATCTCTCCAATCAAGTCATCAGTCCAGAGGTCATGCACTAAGGCACTGTTTTCAGTATTGTTGCTGTTGTTGTTCTGGATGAAAAACAACAAATACCTCAGTAAAATGTGGGTTTAAAATCAAAGATAAAATGACTAGTTAACTGCTAACCTAGTGGACTGACCACATTAGTCATAAGGGTTAATTCCTATGAAAATGACTGTAAACAGAAGAATAAAGAGATAAAGGGGAAGAAATGACAGCATAAGTCATTTCTATCAGGTTCTGACAGCTGAAAATGGAAGGAGAGGGTAATTCACTTTGTAAAGAAGAAAACGTTACAACCTACGTGCCTGTTTCAGGACACCAAGTGAGGCAATACACCGCTACAGAACCCTGAGAAGACATCATTTGGAAGCAACTGATACCACGAAGTATAAAATATATGGCTAAAATGCAGAGCATTGGTATTTAGTAACTGAATGCCTCAGAACTTCTTTCTCAATTCTCACCATTGACTATTTCACACCACACCATACCCACAAGAAACCAGAGGTTTAGTCTCTGAAGAAACTGAAGGACAAATGCTCCAGATGAGAGGACAGGAGACAGGGGGCTGGGCACAGGCTTGAAAAGTTAAGATACTAGACTGCAGGAGCTTCAGCCTCATTCCTCCACGGAACTCCAACAAACAGATGGATATAGACCTAGGCAGGAAAGACCTCTGAGTGTTGTTCTTAGAGAAACTGATCCTAAAGAAAGGATCTACAGGTATTAAGAAGTGGGGTTCCCCCACCATGAGAACATACTAATCCACCTGTCCTCCCTACACTTAAGTACCACCAATCAACACACTTAGTCTTCAGTTCACTTCTAGTGCCTTACTCTTAAATACGAGTGGAGTCACGGATCTCTGGGCACTTAAGGAAAATCTTTAGCATTAGATAGAGACCAAAATAAACAGGAAAAAAAAATCAAGAAGCACAAGAAAACAATAAAACAATCTAACAAAGAAACCTATACTCAATACCCTCAGATAGATAACATATATCCACAAGAGATTACACGCAGTTAAACCAAAAAAGGGTATGAAAGAGGGCTACTCATATAAATTAAAAATATGATAGTTAAAAGCCCAATAAAAATATTGAAATGTGTAAGTCAAAGATATCTCATAATAATTGAGCAAAAAGACCCTCCCTCAAAAAAATAGAGAAGAAAATAAATTGAAAAAATACTAAGAGAATTTCCAGAAAGAGAAAACAGAGAAGTAGGAGGGGAGAACAAAAATATTTACCAGGGGAAAAAAGGACATCTTCAGATATAAAGAATTAATTAAGTACTCAGAATAGTGAATGACAATGAAAGACACTCATAAAATCTAAGAACACCAAGAATAAGTAGAAAATCATAAATGCTTCTCTAAAGAAATTTAAAACAGACCACACGCAAACAAAAGAGCAATGTCTTAAAATTTCATGGGAAAAATGGGTGTTTAACCTAGAATATTTTCTATTAGATTACATAAAAATCCAATGCAAAAGAAAAATAAAGACATTTTCAGCGATCCAAGTACTTCAAACTTTTACATGCCTTTCTTATTAAGCTACTAGAGGATGTGCTTCAGGAAAATAAAGTAGCAAATTCAAAAAGAAGACTCTCATCTCCAGGAAACAGAAATGATCCAAGGGAACAGTTAGGTAGCAACCATACCTGGCCAGCTCTGCTGTACCTCCTGGGAGGAAAAAAAAAGTGGAATCAACAGGTTATCTAAAACAAAAAAAAATCACCTGATATATTTAAGTGTTTGGAAACTGTTGAGAAAGGCTTAACTCTGCTGGGCACTTGATGTATCTCACGGCATTTGGGGGAGAAAGTAATCACAGGCATACAGAAAACTAAGCAAATGAAAAAGTATGTCAATGCAAAGGGGAAGGAATATTTTAAAAAGGAAATATAATCATATTAGACTGTGTGGCTCAGAAATAAATGGTATTTACATAGTCACGATAATATAAACAATTATCATCTTAACCCAAAATTATGATACACGTACTCACTTAAGGGAGGAGGTGAGTTTAAGAACTAATCTTCGACTACTATAGAAGCTCAAAATCCATAGTTCAACAACTCTAAATACTATTACAAGAAGTCAAGAAATGCATAAAACTGATAAATCAAGAAATAGCCACATGAGGACAGAATTTTAAAATACAGAAGTAAATTTCAGCAATGGCAACTAAAACCTGAAAATAGATGTCCCCTTGGGAACAGGAAAACTCCAAGGTCTGATAGAACTTCAGTATCATTTGGCTGCAAACACATGCATTCACAACTTGGATAAGTTCTTAAGCCCTATTTATCCTAAAATGAAAATAAACTTCTTAAGTCATAATGTGAAAGTGTGGGGATTTTTTCCACTATTTAAATTTGATAGATAACGTCAGCATCAGGGCCCTATGTGAGATAGTTACAATGCCCCTGGGCTGAAAGGCAAATTAAGCACCAAGCTGTGGGCAGCACGTGCTCTGGGCTCCCTCCTTCTCCAGGGTGGGAGAACACCTGCTAGGCTTGGACAATGGCCCCAATTCTTCAGCTTGCCCGCCAGCGCAACAGATCAGCCCAAAGGCTCCCGAAGAGTCCTGAGCACAGAATCAGTCCTGACAGTTCAGTGCTCCACAGTGTGGTCTGCTGACTAAGGTACACAAGGAGGTAATTTCAGAAACTGAGAAAAACTGTAAACACTTTTATAGCAATTTAACAATGTAACATTATGGCTTTTCACTCTAATAATAAAAAGACAGGCTGGTATTCCGTGTGTCTACTTTCACTTTTCTAGTCATTTGTTTATACTGTATTTTACAGAACAAAGAAGCCCTCTGAGGCTGAAAAAGCGCACTTGAAGTTTGAGCCAGTGCATGTGATAGTGCTTGGGCTGTATCTGAATGCAAGTATGCAGGGCGGAGGACCTGGGGAGACACAGACATTACTGGACTCAGAGTGAATATTACGTGCTTGGCATTTTGTGCCCAGCCCCCTGTTCTTCCTGAGTTCTTTGAAAGTAAGCGAACTGCCTGCTTCAGTCACCACTGTATATATATCCAACATGCAGAACAGTGCCCAGGGAACAGCTTGCACAAGAGCGCAGTGAGAACTGGAAGTGGCATGAAACCAGCCCGACATGGTTAATCGTTTTGCTTCTTGTCTCCCCAACTTAGTTCTAAGTTCCTCATAATGCCACACAGAGGTTAGGGTTTCCAAAAGTCCTAATACTTACCATTTTGTCCTTTCTTTTTGAAACTCTTATAGGATGAACTGTCTCCCAACTCAGTGCCTCCCCTATCACTTCTCTTCTGAATAATGCCAGTGGATTTCTATTACTGAATCAGCCTCCTAACAGAATATCATATTCTGTCCAGGGAACAATCATATAACACTATAAAACCTAAGAGCATATGGCTGCCACGCTGGTCACTGGCAAGAGATCACCTGGCCTTTTCTGTTCTCCTCCTGGCCATCCCTCCCTATGTCCAAAATATTTATCTTGATTCAACTCTGGGGTAATCATGTTATGAGAGCAAAATATCTGCCAACCAAATCTTCCAAAAGCTAAGCACTTGGAAATCTCTACCCCGATCATATTATTAATTGTATATTAAATATATTTTAATACTTTAACACTAGTAATTCAGACTAGTATTATGAGAAACCAACTCCAATTCATGAAGTATCTGTTTGTAGCAATTATTCAAAGCAATTACTTGCAAGTAGTTATCAGATGACCAGCAATCACTATCTTTGAAAGTTTTTAAAGTACTGATTTCACAAGGTACTGACCTAAAATTGTTTTCACCCTTAAAATTATCAAGAAGTCTAATAAGTACTGTTTAATTTTTAAAAATTTTACTGTGGGGGCACCTGGGTGGCTCAGTCGGTTAAGTCACTGCCTTAGGCTCAGGTCATGATCCCAAGGTCCTGGGATCGAGCCTCACATCGGGCTCCCTGCTCAGCAGAGAGCCTGCTACTCCCTTTCCCTCTACCTGCTGCTTGCCTACTTGTGCTCTCTCTGTGCCAAATAAATACAATCTTAAAAAAAAAAAAAAAAACCTTCCTGTGGAATAAGCCCTTGCCTGGATTACAGTGGGTCTGCACTTGTGCACAAAGTCCATAACAGACCCATATATAAGATGGAGAGTAAGCCTTCCAGATGATCACAATGCGGGCTGCCCTCTGGTCAACAGTTGTGCTTCAGTGTCCAGACAAACTGAGGCTGAAAGCAGTACTCTTGTGCAGTTATTTAAATACCCTACTGCTATCTAACAATTTTTTAAAATGATCAGATATGGAAAAACGAAAGCACTGACACTAATGATAGGAAGCACAGGCACCATAAACTTAAAACAACTCAAGAGATGGAAAACATTTGATGCCCTAAAGAGCAGGTAATCTCTTGGCTCAAGCAGCTACTCACAACCAGATAACCAAGTATTTACTAATAAAGCAAAGAAATAAAATAAAAGACCATGGATGAAATTCATGTTAAAGCATCCATCTCCAGTTCATAATATTTTTAGCTCCCTGGAAATAAAAC
This sequence comes from Spilogale gracilis, assembly GCA_004023965.1. Classification (NCBI taxonomy): domain Eukaryota; kingdom Metazoa; phylum Chordata; class Mammalia; order Carnivora; family Mephitidae; genus Spilogale; species Spilogale gracilis. The sequence goes on from PITA01003967.1 coordinate 79,922, forward strand.
TCCTTAGATGATTATTCCTTGGCTTATGAGAACACCTGTTCAGGGATGCATTATTTCAAAAGTAAGATGTATTACTTCAAAGTCTTTGCTGGCTAGTAGCAGTCCACAAAAATCTATAAACACACACACTGCACCAAAAATGCCCTCAGATACTACTTCGTGGATTATCTCAATAGGTAAAAATATACATATATCCAAAACTGGTGAAGAAAAAAGGCAAAACTACAAGTTTGCAGCTTAGCAAATGAATTTATAAGTTGAAGCAATAAGAAATTTTAAAAACACCCTGAGTAGGATTTTATCTGGTGGTTGAATTTTCTGTTAGGCTTTTATTTCATGATTTTATTTCATTGAAAAGTTTTGGAAATTTGGGGCTGATTATCTTTTAGGAGAGCTACACACCAATACGTGTTCAGTGGGGTTGGCTTCCTCCCACCTTACCCAAGTCCAGAATTCTTCTTGCATGAAGGAGCCCTATGTTTCAGAACAAGTCTGTACATGCCACTCAGTGTCAATTCAATCCTCCTCCTAATGAAAACATTTAGTTTTTCAAAATTCATTTTGCCCCACTGCATGTCTTTAATGCCAGTTAAGAAAAAGAGATGCTAAACTTAAGGGATAACATTTAGAGAAGCCCCTCACAAAAGTTTAAGTGTTTGATCCAAAATGTTAGCTTTTAAATGCCACACAATTTATACAGCACTTTATTGCTGAGCAGTCGAAAGTAATTTTAGCACTTTCACAGGTCCCAAGGCTCCTTCTAATCCAATGGGCAAACACTGTACCCACTTAAGGGGCCACACCAAAGCCTGCAGAGAATGACTGAATTTAGCAGGTTGACCTCAACAAAGAAGAATGTCCAAAAATCCGGCCCAACACTCTTCCTCCCTACCGACACTGCTACTATCCTGCCCCACCCATTACCTCCTCTCTTCTGGACCATTGTCCCGGGCCAACCATCTTACCTGCTCCATTCCCTAATATCATCTAATCAGGTTTCTTACTCCCAGAGGTCTCCAAACCCCCAAAAATTTTCAATGACCTCTCAATGCTCATAGCATGACAGCTCTCCTTAACTTTCGAGCAAATAATCTCTTCCCAGATGCCTAGTACTCCCTAAACCTCCTGTCATTCCCAGAGAGGTCATCCTCAGCCCTTCTGTCACACACCTCTCCCTCCTTTCTTTAGTAAATGAGGGGGACAACCTTAGCACCATGCGTTAACCGACTAAATGGCGGCAAACTTTCAGCATGCTTCGGGTTACCATCTTTGGGCCCAGAGTACTCTCCTCCTCAACATCCAAGGTTTACAGCCTTCCATTCCTCCAAAAACAGTCTGACAAGGTCAAGATGCTCAACCCTCTAAAAAGGCTGCCATCATTCCTCTGAGCAAGCCCTGACCCTAGACATTGCATCTGCTGGATTCTAAACTCCCTAACTTCCCCTCCCACTACCTGCAGTACCTTTCCAGATGTAGGATTTTCCTTCTCCTAGTCAAAATATTTGGAACACCAGTCACTTTATGCTCACAAAATACAGAATAACAGAGTAATATTAACCCTAAGGGGAAAAAAATGGTCAAGTAAATATTAAAAATAATAATACTAAATATAACACACAAAAAAAATCTTATTTTTTGTGGTTTTGTTTTTTAAAGTCACTGTCCCCCTTTGATGAAGACAATTAAAATTTACTTAACATGCACAAGATCATCTTTACAAACACTTTTTATAAATAGATGGTATTCTGAATGAAACCCTATAAACTGGGGCGCCTGGGTGGTTCAGTGGGTTACAGTCTCTGCCTTAGGCTCAGGTCATGATCTCAGGGTCCTGAGATGAGGCCCGCGTTGGGCTCACTGCTAAGCAGGGAGCCTGCTTCCTCCTCTCTCTGCCTGCCTCTCTGCCTACTTGTGATCTCTCTGTCAAATAAATAAAATCTTTAAAAAAAAACCTACATTTCTCTAAATAGGGCATACTATGTGATTCAACTATTTTCTTTAAAATAGTTATATACTGTTCAACTATACCCAGACTATTTACCAATTCTGTCACAGAGAAAATTATAAACCACTCCCCAAAAAAGCCACTTTCATAGAACATAACAAAACCCAGAAAACTCCCTCCCTTTGCTCATCTGCCTCACATAAATACAGCCTTCTCAAAATAAGCCACCACACTCACTAAAAAATAAACGGCTCATAGAAAAAAACAGAAAACAGAAGACAGCAATGAATCAAATTAGGGCTACAGGTTGTTCAGCTTCAAGGTATTTTACCTAAATTTATGTTAAGAAAAAAAGCTTCTTTATGAACAGGTTATCACAAATGCTTTCCCCAACTCGGATGTTATTCACACTAGTGGATGTTTAGTAATAAACAAATGGTAGTATTAATGATCTAATCCCAAAACCACCACATGCAAATCACATCAACAAATGCCAAATAAACTCCACTGCATAATATAAATCATTTTAGAAATCAGACATTGAAAGGGAGACACAAATGGAGATGTTAACTGCTTCTCCTATTTCTACCATCTACCAAGACTGAAGTTCCCAGTATCAGTTCATAAATATTGTGATAGTAAGAAAACTCCTATGAAAAATTAGGAAAACCTTAAGACTGAATATGTGAAACTATGGGATTAACTTTTTAGGTGTCAGAATGGCATTGTGATTATCTGAAAAACAAAAAGTGGTATATACTGGAGTATTTATGGGTAAAATGGTATCCAGGGTTTAACCTTAAAATACTAATGGAGAAAGACTACAGATGAAACCAGATCAGTCATGTTCTGATTAACTGTTAAAGTTGGTGATCTACTCTCTCTCCTTTGTATGCTTGAAATCTTCCAGAATAAAATAGAACTGCTGGTGAGCAAAATCTCAGGCACTATTTTGTGTGTGTATGCCCCATATGCACAGATTTCTTAATCTGTTAGGTTTGCATAATTTGTGAATTTCTTCTCAACTGTACAGACTTTGTAGTCAGAGAGCTGTGTCACTGCCAGTATCCCAAATGCTTCCCAACTGCACAGCTCAGCAAATCTATTTCAAAAGCTTGAGGGAAGGAGGGGATGGAACCAAAGGAAATGAAGAGGGGGAAAAATTTTAACAATGATCCTGCCTAAGCTGTTACCATAAAGAACTCCCACTTCTTAAAGCCAGGTAATACACATTCAGGTTTCAGTCTTTCTTCTTATGGTTTAAAATGGACTGTTGCCTTCTGGTTCACTTCACTACCCTTCACATCCATCCATGCTGACCGAGGAAGATACAGATACAAACAATCCAACCAATGTGTAACCAAGTCAAAAACAAGCTTTGGCTAACTCACTTGGAAGAGTACACTCACCACTTAGATTTGGCCTGAAAAACTGAGTTAGAAAAAACCGACCAGGGCTTAAACAAACACCGGAGCTGGGGAGAATGTCTTAGAGGCAGTTACCAGGCCACTCACTGAGTTGCAACACAATCTTTTCCAAATTTTCCAAAGGCTTCCAAATTCAGTTGAGCCCAGCAGGCTGAGTTAACAGGACTTCCTTTCAAATTCAAAAACCTGGCCCCGGCCCCAACAGTTAACCAACAAAACACATGCTAATTCACTTGAGATCACCTAGGAATACAGACTCAAGTTCCGACCGCAGGCCGGTACACAGCCCGGTACACAGCCCACTACACAGCCCAGGCCTGGGGAAGTTGGGGCTAGGGAGAGCCGTTCAAGAGACAGATGAACCCTATTCATAAAGCATAAAAGAGACAATAAGATCCACACTTAATTTGGCCTAAGAAAATGTCTAGAGTCAGCTTCCAACCCCCTCCCTCCATTTTTAATGAGACAATGACAATTCTTCATGGTAAACCACAAAGCCCTGCTTCATAAGATATTTTTTTTTCTAGCCTCTTGTATCGACAGAACAGCCAGAAAACACCCCCAGTGGAGATTACTTTTAAAAAACGTTCAGCAATAAGAGGTAAATCAGAACAGGGGAAATTTAACATTCTGTTTCGAATCTTCAAGGCCTGCACCTCCATTACCTACAGCTCTTTCAGAAGCTCTAGAATGTGCTCTGAAAAAAAATGAACAGCACTGTTAGTCACATCAGGTGTCAGCTACTCAGAGCCGACTCACAGTCCACAGATTTGTTAGTTTCATTTACCGTGGGGGGGGGGGGGCAAGTGTTAAAAAAAATAAAGAAAGAGAGGCCTGGGATGGGTGTGAAATCTGGGCATCCTCTAGACTCCTCGCTCTCCCTCATCTCTGTTTCAATTACACACCTGTCAAACAGGTTATTCCTGGAATTCAGATTTTATAATCCTCATGCTGTAATTCTTCCTGCTCCCGGTGCCCAAACATACACCCCTCCCTGCTTTCCCAAAATTTGTACGTATCCACCAGCAGCATGTATGATAGTTAGGAAGCAGTCTGAGGGAACACCAACTCCTCACCTTGAGCACTTAGCAAACATTAAAACGAGGCAACACGATGACAATTGTCAGAAGACCAAAGCAGTGCTTTGGAATGATCACAAGCCAGGCCTGTCTATACTGAATTTTAATTAACACACACAAACTCGGAAGGCCGGAACTGGGGAAAACGAGAGAATTAAGGTTGCCTTATGAAAAAACGTTTTCCCATTTTACTGAAGAAAAGTGCATGCCTAAGAGTGTAGCTTATTTCCTTATCTCAAAGCCAGGAAATGAGTGAGGTCTTCTAAGGTCAGCCTGAATATAAACTCCTGTTTAAAAACAGAGGGACTGCAAGGCGAAAGAAACCCCTTTCCCAACTTCGGCCAAACGGCGTGGCCTCCAGTCAGCAGCATGTTTATCACCCTTCTCCTCGTCCCCCAGCAAGAAGTTTCAACGTGCCACAGGGAAACAAAGACGGCGCCTCCACCGACCTTATAGACTTGTCCATAGGTGCCATTTCCAACCACTTCCACCAGCTCAAAAATCCCAGCAGGATCCTAGAGGAGAGGAGGGGAGGGGTTAGAATTTAAAAGCAGCACAATGAATAAATAAAGCGGGGCAGCCGGGGAGAAAGGGCGATTGCAAACCGGGCGGGCTTCGCCCCGCGGGGCCCCCCAGAGCCCTAGGGCCGCTCCCCGGGCGCGGGGGGGTGGGGTGGGGCGTCGGCAGAGGGTCGCGCGCCCCGCCGCCCCGCACATGCCGACGCAAGCAGACAAAGGGGCCGCCGCGCCCGAGGCTCTGCCCGCGGCGGCGCCCGAGCGCCCCAGCGCCCGGCGGGCCAGGGCGCGGCCCCAGCTCCCCGCTCCCGGCGCGCCCGCGGCGGGGCCCGTCGTGGCCACTCACCCGCAGGGAGGAGAGGTCGATGTCCACCAGACTTTTTGCAGGGGAGTCGTTCGCCATTTTCCCTTTTGGCCACCAAACAAAGTAGTACCAATAAATATATCTGTTTATTTATTTCCGTCACAGGCCAGGCCGCCGACGGCGTCTCCTCGCAGGGGAGCGGGCGGCCGGGGCTCCGCCTCGCGAGGCCGGGGGCGGCGGCGGGCTGGTTGCGGCTCTCGGCCGGCCCGGGCCGCGCGCGGAGGGCGGACGGAGCGTGCGCGGGGCGGCGGCGGCGGCGTTCACACCATGGCGCGGGGCGGCCGTCAGACCCCGGGCGTCGCCCGCCGCCTCAGGCCCCGGCGCCCGCGCCCCGCGCCGCGCACCTGGAGGACGGGCCCGGAGCGTGGGGCCGCGGCGCCGCCGAGAGTTGAGCGAGTGAGCGCGAGGCAGCGAGACAAAGATAACCCGGGAGGCGGGGGCGGAGGCGGGGAGGGAGGTGGGGAGGAAGGGGGCGGCGGCGGCGGCGAGGGAGGAGGAGAAACGGGACACCGAAAATATATTCTGAGAGAGAAAACAGCTCCCCCTCTCCTTCCCCGGCAGGAAAAACGAGCGGAAACGCACTCCCAGCGTGAGCCCCGCTGGGGAGGGCGCGGGGCGAGCCGCCCGCGCGGCGTGAATATTCAGCAGGGGTGGGGCCCGAACAATGGCCGGCCGGCGGGCAGCGCGAACCGCGGTCTGGAGGCGGCGGCCGGCTGGCGGGGCGCTCGCGGAGATGGCCGGAGCGGGGATGGGACGGACTGGGGCGACCCCGGTGAGGTGCCGAGAGTGAGGAAACGCCCCATCTCGCACTAACAATAAAGGGAGCAGAAGTGACCTGGACCGTGGCCGCAAACGCAAGGAGGCGAAGGGACCCTTCTCTCTGGGTCTGCTCGGCCCCGCCGGCCGACTGCGCACCCGGGCTCTAAAGGGGCGCGGAAGCGGTGTAGCCACCCCCGGCGACGAGGGCCCTCCCTTTCTCCTCACCCCCGCGTATCCCATCCGCTTCCCCCACCACCAGGTTCTATACCCCTAAGACCCTCATTTCCGGTTTCCCTGCACGGTTTTCTTGTCCTCTTTATCTTGCAGGCTACGTCTGTGACGCTTGTAGGTGCGGAATTCGTTGAGCATCACCTGGCTGCCGGGTCCCAAGGCTTTCGGCGGAAACTGTACCCAAAACAGCACCTCTAATTGCCTTGAGCTGCCTGCCTTACCTCACTCAGTAAGTGAGCACCGTGTTTGGAGCCCTAAGTGCTAACCCATCCGTTTTGTGCCTAAAGATCGTTAAGGATCAATGAACAGGCTTCTGCCAGCAACTTTGGAAGCCTGTCGGTAGTGTGATTTGATCCTGTTAAATAAGAATATATTGTCTGTGCACAATAGTCATTTTTATCACATCACTCTGTACAAAAACTTTCAATGGCTCCCTATTACCTCACAGCAGGTTCCCAAATCGAAGTGCATCAGAATCACAAGGAGGGATTGTAAAAGCACTGATTGCTGACCCCCACCTCCAGAGTTCGGCAGTTCTGGGGTAGGCTTGAGAATATGCATTTCTAACAAGTTGTCAGACGGTGCTAAGGTAGCTGTTACAGGGATCACACTTGGAGAACAAGAGCCTTACAGGATGAAAATCTAACGCCCTTCACAATTAGGCTTCTCAAAACATCTCCGTCATCATCATCTATCTACCAGTTCTTGCTTTATGTACAATACCCAATTTGCCCTTGTGTGTTAGTATCCACATTTTAAGGATAAGGAAACCAAAGTACTGGAAGATAAGGAATGTGCCTAAATTCGTTAAAAGCACAGCCTAGAAGTAGAACAGGAATTCTCACTAGGTCAGCCTACTCTGAAAATCCAAGACTCTGATTCAACCAAGTTAATCTTTTACCCAGAATACGTTTAGCAGTCCTCCTGCCTCTCAACAATTGGGTTTCTGAGATTTTCAACTATAAGAATCCCTTGTAAGGGATTCCTGGAATCCTTTGATTAGGAAAATCATCGTAACCAGCATGTTGCAAGGAATTTAGTAGTACTTCTAAATGATTTTGTTTTTTAATGTATTCACAGCAATGGCATTATCTGTGGTGTAAATTATTTACCCAGAGAGCTAGATTGGTGAGCACTTGAAATTTCAGACCATATTACTATTAATAGTATTTTAATAGTATTTATTATTAATAATAGATAATACATATTAGGTCCGATGTGCTAAGTTCTTAATGTGCAGGATCTCATTATTCTTCACATTAACCCCAAATGGTAGGTACTCTTATTTTTTCCAATTTACACAGTAAGAAACCAGTGTTTAAAGTTAATCGACTTGCTTGGTGTGCACAGCTGAACCCAATGCAGAAATTCCCTCCTCCTCCTCCCCTCCTCTCCCTCCACAGGTTCACTCCTGATATTGAGGCCCAACTCAGACCACCCCCTTCTCTGACTGGCCAGATTCCCCATTACCTCAATCTCAACTCAGAAACCAACTTTTCTTTCTCCTACAAGCTTTCTCTGAATCTCTTCTAAACTGCTGCTGCCCATGTCACCATTGTGACAGTTACTTCTCATTTTCAACAGGACCTTTTCTTGAAGTGCCTTACCCAGCACAAGGCACTGACTGAGTCATTGCCCAAGATATAAGGAAGATAAAGCCAGCTACTCTCAAAGAACTTAAAATTTGATAATGTATATGAGACAGTCTCACAAGTATCTATAGTTAAAGGGCAGAACATTTTAAATTCTGGCTGTACAGAAAGAACATTAACCAGGTCTAGTGGAAAGTATACTAGATTTGAGGCAAAATTGAACTAGCTATGAAACTAGTTCTGCTATCAGTTGTGCAACCTTGAACATGTTTAAATTCTGAGCTTCTGTTTCCTCTTCTGTCTATGGGATGAAGATTAGAGGTTAGAAGAGCCATGAAGAGGCCATCTCAAAAGCACAGGCTAGAGAAATAAGGCCTAGAGAAGAGAGATACAAGGTCTTGGGCCAGAAGACTCTCTTAAGGCTCAGCATCTGATGGGATGCCAGAATCAGTGTAGGCAAGGGGTAGAAGATTTGCTTGTGGCCCAGAGCTTCATTCACACTTGGGAGGATACTATCAGGCACAAAGGAAAGGATACGAGTTGTTGAGTGGTGGTGACAAAGGAAAGTTTAGTTTTGGACTCTATAGGAAGTTAGTTAACCTTTCATGCAGAACCAATGATACTAGCCCAGCTTGTAACTCTGCTTCAGATCTAAGGGTAAGGACTATTTTCTCAATCAACAGCCCTATGTTAGCTCCGAGGGCCATAATAAAATCCCATAGATTATGTGGTTTAAATAACAGATTTATTTTCTTGCCGTTCTGGAGGCTAGAAATCCAAGATCAATGTTCCAGCTGATTTGGTTTCTGGTGAGAGCTGCCTCCCTGGCTTGCAGATGGCCACCTTCTCACTATTGTCCTCACATGGGTTTTCCTCAGGGCCAGTACACAGAGAGGACAAAAAAAAAAAAAAAGCCATCTGGTATCTCATCTTCTAAGGATACCTACCCTATTCTATCAGGGCTCCACCTTTATGACCTTATGAATTTTAACTTTATTTCCTTAGAGACCCCATCTCCAAATTCAGTCACACAGAGGCTTGGGGTTTCAACACAGAGGGGACACAAACACAAATATTCAGTCCCTAACAAGTCATGTGCAATACATATCAGGAAGTAGACTTAAGTCACAGCCCTTGTCCTTAAGAACCTATTTGAGAACACAAACCCACCCAAAAAGATAATCAAGATAACAATTTGGAAAATAAATGTTAGTTTGGCATTTTAGGCTGGAGGAAAAGAGAGCTTGCTTAGACAAAGAACGTGAAGTTGAAAATGAGGAAACTGGCTGCACTGGGCCAGAGGACTCATTCAGAAAACCCCAAGAGATAAATCGTGACAGTTTAGGTGGGACCAGGAGACCAAGCTGAGGCGTAGATAATATGGAGTTAAAAACAGAAGCCAGATTATCCATCAGGTCAAGGAAGGAACAGCCTAGCCTTAGCTCTCAAGAGCTCCATTGGCAGGTTAGATGCTTCAGGTTAGATGTTCAGCAGGGTGTGGGATATACATCTTCCCAGGGTACAATGCGCCAGTTGGCAGTTCACTCAGTCACAGAAATCCCAAGGGGAGCTCAATTATGCAAGAAGTCATCAATGACAACCCCCTGTACATCACTTTACTTATTTCCTAGTCTTTTCTTTGTTGCAAAAATACTGGTGGTGATTTTTAACTTCAGTGTGAGGCAAGGCAAGGAGGACAGCACATCTGTGAAACTGGGCTGCATGAATATAACTTAAGGGCTCAGGGTCAGTGAGGATTTAGGTCACCTGGAAATAAATGATGGAAATAGTGGTGAACAGGGGGAATTGAGTCAAGCAAAGGAAGCAATGGTAGAATGTGTTTAGGAAAATCTCAGAAAGGGAGAAGCCTGGTTTAGGAGTCAGAGATCTGAGTTCTTCTTCTCTGATGGACAAGGCGTTAAGCAAGCATTTACCCTCTCTGCCCCTCAGTTTTCTAACATGTGAGGTTAGGGGGTTAAATGGAAATGATTGAAAGATCCTCTCAGGACCTTAAAGACTCTCATTTATATAACCCAGGCCTCAGCCCTACAACTGCTCATAAGTTCATGGAATATGTGGATGCTGTAGATTTGGCAGCAAAGCTCAGGCCTTTAAACGCCATCTTTGAGCATTGGTAGAGAAAATAAGAATTTTTTTTGACAGTTGAATTAAAAGGAAGCAAGTACTCCAGTGTATAAGAGGCTGGAAGGCGTGGGATGCAAAAGCAGATCAAACAGATAACAAAAGAAGAAGCAGACCAGAAGCAAGACAGGCATCCTTCCCTAGCTACCATGGCTGTCGATGCTGCCACTTCTGTGATGAGGAAGTTATCTTAGCTCAGAGCTCCCAAAAGGAGATCCTGACACAAAGATTTGATGCTGGTAATTTATTCAAGAGATGATTGCAGGAAGCCCAAGTGAAAGAGAAGGAAAAGTGAAACATGGAGATGAGCCAATGAGAAGTGTGTTGATGAGCAGGTTTTCACTCTGGGCAACTGGGCTAGATGTCCCTAGCTAGCTAGAAAAACAAAATGTAGATTTCTCTTTATGTGTTCATGGAAAAGTTTTTGGTAAACATATTTTTAAAAAACAGAACAGTATTTTAAACACAGAGGAACTTGCTCTTTATAGAAAACATATTTGAAATGTTTTATGAAGGGGATTAGTATTCTCTTATCCTTTTTGTAAATTTATATTTTGCATATAAGGATTCCTTCAATAAAGGTCCACTGTGAAATGTCCTTTACCTACAAAATTCTCAAGGAGCCTCAAAAATGAGGTCAGAGATAACCCGAGCTTTAGAAATCAAGATGTGAGTCATAGAAAGTGTTTGGGAAAAGCCAGACAGGGACATTAAATAGTTTTCAAGTCTGTCTGGTTTTGACAGATGGTTGGGTGAGCAGAACCAGGCTCTGCCAATGGAAGGTCAAGGTAGGCCTGCTTGCGGAAGAGATAACCAACTTTTATTTATACTTGATCACATATTTGTGTCCTAAGCCTATACAACGAAATCTCGGGATGTGACTAGACCAATGAGCCTCTCTTATGCTCAGCCATTTAATATCTCACATCTGAAATAGTATCATGGATTTGAATATGAGATACCAGATCCGGGCCAATATGCATCAGAACCTCCATTGAAGACGAGTTCAATCATAACCAAGTTTTCCCTTTAAAAATGAATGAACGTCAAGTCTCCATTGGTGATATGTAAGTTGGCCAGTCCTATTGATTTGCAGTTCTCAGTTGAGTACAGTGATTCCACTCTCAAACTCTCCTAAAATATGCTCTATAATAATAACATTAAGTGGTGACCTACCAGTGATAAACTATGAACTGTGAATGTCATATTTATGAATTACACAATTTGAGGCCTTTCCTATTCTTTAAATAAATATAATTGTCATCTTTGTCTTCTTGTCTGTGTATAGTCTATATTTAGGGGCCAACTAATGTTGAAAATATAATCAGGACCAGATCAAGAGGACAGCCATGACTGATATCGATCTCCTGGATTTGTCCTAATCTTTGCTACTGGCTACTCCATGAGGTTAGTTGGGAGTGGAGACCCTGGTGTTGGGAAGAGGTGTTGGGAAGAGCTGATCAAGAAAGTGTGTCTGAATCAGCATAAAGTCTATCACTCCTAGATATGCAACTCAGAGTCACAAAAAGGAAAGACCACTATTCTCACAGAATTGCATCTTTTATTGCATTCGAACTTACCATTATTAGCTGCCTTCATGTATTCAGATTTATGATGGTACTATGGAGAAGTGCTACATAAAAATGATCTTTAGAATTCACAATTTTGCTTTATAGTTATATAGACAGGAGAAAATGCAGAGGAAGTGGGGCATCAATAGATGGCAAGAGGAGTTAAAGAGGGAATGCTCTAGATGTGGCCCCAACATGAGACAACTTATAAATGTCAACAACCATTTTGAAATTTCCAGGAACTTGGAACAAGATAGTCATTCAAAAGAGAGAACTAGGCATAGGAAAAATCAAAAAGCTTTTTTTCATAACTTAATTCTTTATACACAACAGACCTTAAGAAATTTCCTTTCTGCCTAGCCATTTTACACATGGAGTGGATGAAAAACAAGATGATGTGTTCTCTTTTACAAAGGTGATCCCCTGAGCCCTGAAGGCAGTTCAAGGGCTGCCTGGATCCTAAGGGAGGTCTAGGGAGTTGGTAATAGGACTGCTGAGCTGTTGCCTGACCCTCCCTGCCATCACACGGGTTCTGCTTTTCTATTTTTTATAAATGGGGAGTATGAGTAACACTTTATGAAGATAAGATTTCCATGGCTGAGAAAAGTTTGCAAATCATAAGCTAAGGTATACTTAGAACCAAGAGTTCTATGATCACATGGCACATATCTTTTAGATAGATTTTTCTGAGCTCAAAATGAAGCAGCAGTTAAGGCATTTTAAAGTCATGGCCATGAACTGAGTGAAAATGATGCAGGAGTGGGAATCGGGCCAGATTCTGGTTCTACCCAAGTCTGTACTGTCACAGCCTGGTGTCTTGAGACCAAGTAGTCACTAACCGATTCACTAATTATCAAATGCTTTACTGTCATACTACCCCTTATACATAGATCTGAGAATTCCTGTCTTAAGTATGACCATAGTCTATTAGGGTCTGTCTGATGGCTTGTTTTTTACTGAATAATTTATACACAGCACAATGTAGAGAGAATTGATGAGATGATCATTTTTAATATCTTAGAGTCAGATCCAAAAGAGTGAGTGAAAAAATGAAAACATTAGAATAATAAAAGAGTTGCCCCAAAATAATCTGGGCAATGCTGCTTATATTGACAAATTTCAAAGATGTTTACCAAAATTTTGTAATAATATAGAAATGTGTGTTATTGGGATAATTGAAAATATCACTGTAAGTTGGTATGAGATTATCATCATAGCTGCACAAAAGCTAAAAACTGTTCAGAGGAAAAATTGGGAGGAAGTGCATCAGATTTTGATACTCTTTGGCCGTCAAAACAGTGAATGATATTTTTTCCTTCTTTCAAGACATGTGGTTCTATGAATTCCCCCTATAAACATGCCTTATTTTATGAGTTAAAAAATATAAGCAGACATTGTAAAAGAAAATGAAATAAAGTCATTGAATTAGTTTCCTAGGGCTGCCCTAACAAAGTACCACAAGCTTCGTGGTTTAAAACAACAGAGATGTATTGTCTCACAATCTGGGGGCCATAAGTCTGATGTCAAGGTGTTGATAGGCAGTGTTCCCTCTGAAACCTGTAGGAGAGTCAGTCCTTCCCTGCCTCTTCCTGAAGTTTGCTGGCAATTTTTGGTGTTCCTTGGCTCACGGCGGCATGACTTCAATCACATGGCGTTTTCTTGGTCTCTGTCTTCATATGACCATTTTCTCCAAGGACTCCAGTCATACTGGATTAAGGGTCCACCCTACTCAGTCTTAACTAATTATATCTTCAAACAACCTGCTTCCAAATAAGGATACATTCTGAGGTACTGGGGTTTAGGGATTCAGCATGTCTTTCTTTGAGAGGGCACAATTCAACCTGTAACAGTAATTTAACCATTCGATCCTTCTTACAGAAGTTAAAGACCATTATTCTTTCTCATCCTAATGTAGAGGTTTCCATTGTAGCACGTGGATAGTTTAGAAAAATGGTGGTTTTGATAGTTTTTGCTATGATTTCCTTACCTTCTCTCTTGCTATCCTGCTCCTTATCTAACATGTATTTATTAGGCACACACTGAGTTTGTAGCACTGTGTAAAACCCATAAAATTTAAAAATCACACAAAACTTTCTTCTAACCGTTAGCTACGAGTTGCTTCCATTTACACTGTAATTTTCAGATACACTGACTCTAATGAAAGATTTCAGTTTGCAAATCACCATAAAGAATTATCCTTAAGTTAGACTGTAAACAAATTTCTTAGACCTCTTTACAAATATATAATAGATGATAGGTGAAAAAAGACAGAAAAAAAAAAACCTAGAGGAAATGGTCCAAATAGATATTAATTTTGCTTGTTGTAAAGCCAGAAGGAATATTTTTCAGCATAGGGTGATCCCCAGTTTGGTTGGGATATTTGTAAAAAAGCTAAATGTTTTTAAGTAGTGTCTTGCTGGCTTTGAACTATTCTTTTTTTTTCTTTTTTAAGATTTTATTTATTTATTTGACAGAGAGAAACACAGCCAGAGAGGGAACACAAGCAGGGGGAGTGAGAGAGGGAGAAGCAGGCTTCCCACCGAGCAGGGAGCTCGATGTGGGACTCGATATCGGGTCTCCGGGATCATGCCCTGAGCCAAAGGCAGTTGCCCAACCAACTGAGCCACCCAGGCGCTCCGGCTTTGAACTATTCTTTGTGACTTTTCCCCACTGTGTCGTTAGAAATAGCTTCTTTTTTTAAAATTGAAATTTAAGCATGTTTATTTAATTTTTTGAAAGGATGCTATCTTTTGCTAAGTTTTATAGAATTCCTTAACATAATAATGTAAATAAAGGAATATAGTGTGGCATGGATAAAAAAAAGGATGACTTTCTTTATATTCTCTAAATATGATTATATTGCTGCTGCATGTTTTTGGAAGCAAAAATATTTCCCTTGTTACATGCATTTATTTTAATGAGAATTTGTGAGACGCAATGACATATTCAAATCAGCATGTGTATTCCATTGTGCAGTTATTTCCTTTTACTTCCAATTTCTGGTTAGGAATGCTTTGTTTGTGTCTAAAAAGCTAAGGAAATTAAATGCAAGACTCTGTCAATACAATGCAACTTTACTACATACAAGTCAGGAAATTAGAATATGTCTTTCCTCCAGCATTTGGTATTGGCTAGTCTGAACATTATATGTCAGAAAAGTTAAGGCGGGAGTCCCTTTTTTCTCATGAGGATTTTATCAGGATGCAAAAGAATGTCGCTTTTCCCTACTCAGTACACAGGACTCTTGGCAGGGCTGACCAAGCCAGATGGAAAGAGGGTGCCCTCCAGCTATGGCCCCTGGGTCCTCAACCTTTCCCTTCCCAGCTTCCCTCCTGTACTCTGCAATAAGGCAGCCACAGATCAGACTGACCCACTGTCTGTGCTGATGTCACAGGAGGAGAAGGCAGCAGAATGCAGGGCTCTCCGGCCGCTGCTGCTACTGGCCACTACTTACTGGCACTGTACTCAGCACTTTATCTGTATTATTTAAGCCTCACATGACCCTGTGGAGCAAGTACTTTTGTTGTCCCCATGTCATCGACAAGAAAACTAAAATGCAGAAACGTTAAGTAATGTGGTCATGATTGCACCTTTAGAAAGTAACAAATCAGGATTAAAAACCAGATTCACATGGACAACTCACGCTTTTGACCAGTAAATTTTAGGTAACTTATGCATTTTTACCAAGTTTTGGAAGATCTAATTCTCTAATGCAAAAGTGGGACTTAAAAATTATATTCTTCTTGGGGCGCCTGAGTGGCTCAGTCGTTAAGTGTCTGCCTTCAGCTCAGGTCATGATCCTTGAGTCCCAGGATCCAGCCCCGCATCAGGCTGTCTGCTCAGCAGGAAGCCTGCTTCTCCCTCTCTTACTCCCCCTGCTTGTGTTCCTTTTCTAGCTGTGTTTCTTTCTGTCAAATAAATGAACAAAGTCTTTTAAAAAAATTACTTTCTTCTGATTACAAATGTACATATATTCATTGAATAAAATACAGAGGAATATAAAATACAAATTCACCTATAATCCTTACCAACAATAATTAATATTTAATATATTTACTTTGTCTGCTTTCGTAGGTTTGCGTGTGGATATGTGCATGTGTGGGCACGAGTGTTTAATACAATCAGAATTGTGCAGTTTGGTGACCTGCTTCTTTTCACTTCATATGTTATGTACATTTCAACATCATAAAATATTCTCTTACAATCTGATTTTTAATATCTATGTTGACTGTAATATGATTTACTTTATCTTGTGGTGGTAGGAAGTTACATTATTTCTAATCAGTCACTGTTTTAAATACCACACGTGCTAATATTTCCTTAAGATAAATTTCTAGATGTGGAATTGCAAAATCAAAGACTATGAACATTTGTAAAATTCTTGGTATATTTTGTCAAATTCTCTCCAAAAAGGCTTTGCCAAATTATGAGATGGAAAGGTTTGAGGGTAGGTATCTCAAGTTCCAGTAACAGGCTGTAGTAAGGCAATATCATGGGGAAATCTAGATCATCTATCACTTCTCAAGACATCATTTGCTATCATTTGCTCAAGACTTACCTTATAAAAAGCTTCCTGATGTCTCCCAGTGGGTCCAAGGACCCCTGGACTACCAGAGAAGGGCTGGAACAGAGGATGTATGCTGCCTGTTCAAGGCTGTGAGTTCAGCATTTAACTACTGCTTCTCAGTAAGTAAAGTAGTTGCAAAGATTGCAGGGCTTTTACTAGTTAACAAAATGTGTTCCTGCTCACTATTTTCCTCTGATCCTTGTCACAGCCTTGGAATGTTACAGATTTATGACCATTGGCATTTTCACAGAGTGATAGTCACGTTTAGGTGAGGGTACTGACTTATTCAAAGTCACATCACTTTATGCAGAGAAGCCTGGACAATCTCTAGCTTGTCCTACTGTCCTATATTAGGCTGCCTCTCCTCAAGAGAAAAGGCTTTATGTAAAAGATTCTGTCACTTGACAAGTGGCAATACTTGTTAAGGAACTGTTAACTTACTCTATAAGTAATTATCTTCATTTTTCTACTTTTGCTGAATTCCAGCCACATAGATGCTGTCCTAAACACAGATAGTACTGAGCTTTTGGGCTAGCAAGCTTGAGAAACTAAGAAACCTGGCAAATGTAAGAAATGAGGGGAATGCTCTTAGTTAACATGGGGTCTGAAAAAGGTCACTTTGGGCAATTACATGTCTGGTTACACATTCTTGACGACTATTTAGAGCTCTGAATAACTGTGAAAAGACAGAGCCCAGTTTGTTGGTTTGGACAAAGGCAAAGAGCCTCAACCCCAAGTGTGAGCCTGTGCGCCATTTTGGAATGTCAAAACCAGAAAGCCAGGGATCATAATGCGTGACGTGTACTTAAAGTCACTAAAAATGAAGAAAAACAAAGCCTAGCGAATAGTACCAGGTTGGCCTGTTTATTTCAGATGTTTTTAATGTTACACACACACAACAATATAAACTTTACCAAATACTTCTCTTACACAGCATTAAACTGGGGCGGGAATAAGAAGCATGAGACAATTTGTAAAAGAAGTCAGTTGTAGCTGTAGCTCTTCGGGGACTTGGCTACTGTGTGGGTTTGGGTGACTCTCTGGATCTAAAGTAACCATGGGGGACACCCAGGAGAGTTCAGAGAATAGCATATTGAACCCTGAAACTGACTCTGATGGGGGAGATGAGTGATAAAATGTGGCTAACACAAAGGCTTTAATATTTTATGTTTTAATTTGCATATTAAACATGTTTAACATTAAAAATATATTTTTCATGGTGTTTCGACATAGATAGCTCTAGAAAGAGCATGCAAAGATAGCAATATTATAGCAAATATGTTATCCTGACTTTTCTAATTCTAAACTGTGATGGGCTTGTGCAACTTTCTTTCATTTTATATCATGGACACTATAGTGGTATATTCACTTATTCTGAACTTAATGATAGTAAAATCATTAGGTTAGATGGTAATGTTTAGCATTCCATAACTTGATTTGGCTGTTCAGTTGTGTACAAATGTAAAAATTCATCATAGTGGGGTGCCTGGGTGCCTCAGTCATTAACTGTCAGCCTTCGGCTCAGGTCATGAGCCTGGGGGCCTGGGATCGAGCCCCACGTAGGGCTCCTTGCTCAGCAGGAAGCCTGCTTCCCCCTCTCCGACCTCCCTACTTGTGTTCCCTCTCTTGCTGTCTCTCTCACTGTCAAATAATAAGTAAAATATTTTTAAAAAAATCATCATAGTGTACGCTTTAAGATTAGTATGTGTTATACCTCAATTTAAAACAAACACTGCTGTGTTTGACAGGAATCAAAATGGTAAAATAGAAAGAACCTGAAATTAGGATCGAACAGCTACTCTAGTCCAATCTTACCAAAACAATTAAATGAAAAATCAAGGGGGTTGTTAAAAACCCCAAATGGCAAGAAAGGCATGGAATCTGGACAAGACATTAAGGTCCTTGCCACCCAAAGTCAGGGGGATCCAATTTTGGGGGACACTTGTTAGAAATAATTATCCTGTTTCATGTGAATACCCCAGTGGCTTGATGCTGCTCTATAGTTGGGCCACTTCAGTGTGGATGAATCCTGATAGCCACAGGTGTGCACAGTGGAGTTATATCCTTCCAGGAAACTCCTTAAAAGAGAGATCACAAAGCAGGGAGGAGGGCTTTCAGAAATTCTTGCTATCTTTACCCCATTTCTATAGAAAAGTCAGAAGATACTGAAGTAAAAATGAAATCCCTCCCTTGCACACTTGTGCATCGTACCCTCCATTTTTCCAAAGGTGCCCATTTATAGCCACCCAACCAGCTACTCCAAACAAATGTCCAGGGGACTTCACTGACTTTTGTTCAAAATAGTAATAGTAAGCATTATTACTGTGTTTTATTATAAAGGATTAAGAAAAGAAAATAAATGCCTGTCAACAGTTCGCATTGCACACTTGAGCAAAGCTGCTGAAGGATCCCATTTGTAGAAGACCATAGACTACCATAGACTGCATAGCTTATAAACATTTATTTTTCACAGGTCTGAACTCTGGAAGTTAGATCAGGGCACCAGCATGGTTAGGTTCTGATGAGGTCTTCATCTAGGTTGCAGAGAGCTGATTTCTCATGATATTCTCAAGGCAGGAAGCACAGAGAGAGCAGAAGCAAGCTCTCTCTCATGTCTTTTTGTAAAGGCACTAATCCCATTCACAAGGGCTTCACCCTTATGACCTAATTGCTTTCCAAAGTTTCCACCTCCTAATAACATCACATCGGGCATTTGGATTTTAACATGTGAATTTTAGAGGGCACATTCAACCCCTAGCAACCCCTTAGAGTGAGCACTGCTAGCATTGCTTTGTTTCATTCATCATTTTCAAACTATACATGTTACTGGTAGGAAACTATATTAAATTAATTAAACTATGTTAAATATAAACTATATCAAATCCCTCACATTTTAATGCAAAATAATGTCTTAGATGGTTTTAGATGAGAAAATAGACTACTTGACAACTCTGAATATTCAAGTTAGGTGAAAAGTGGGTTGAGATGGAAGAGCAAGTAAAAATATCAAACCAAAAGTGACAGTATACCAAGAAATTCACAAAGTAGTTAACTGGTTTGGCCAGGCATCATAGTCTCCAGTGGGTGTGGGCTATGAGACTGATGATAAAGTTCACTCACTCAAGCCTGCTGGAAGTGGCTGTGAGGAAGCAATTTACCCACACATGTACCCTTTTTCCCTTTCCTTTGTTTAAGAGACTAAAAAAAATGTATTTTTAAAATGAAGTACTGAATCAAATTTGTTAACTGAAGAGCGGAAGATATGATTTATCCCTTCCTCCATTAAAGAAATAAACAGAACACTAGCAACACAAAAAACACAAGAAAGAAATGTTCATACTCCAGAAATTTTAGGAATTCCTAGAAGACAAAAGGTGAATAGGACTACATTGGTGGCAAAACAAGAAAAGGAAACTCCTGTTTAAAATTCAGGGCCACAAGAGCAATTTTAAAGTTTCTCAACAATCAGCATAAAAGATTACAAAGAACAGGCCTGGACTTTCAAATAATTGTGAGGGCACAATTCATCAGAAGAAAAGTTTTTATGGTTTTAGAAGATAAAAAGATGCTGTATCAAACAGTTCAAAAATTTTAGTAAATTATGACAGTAAACATTCATTTCTAACTCATATTATGTGATGGCCATGGCTTGGGTACGGTTCTATTCCAGGCCATGTTTCTGTTCCATGTTTTTTCTCATTGTAGGGCCTTCTCTGAGACATATCCGTGTTCATGGCAGAGGGAAAAGGAGAGAGAGAGAGACCACCTATATTCAATTGGCTAAAACAAAGGACATACATTAACCCAATATCAGAGGTGAAAAAGAGTGAATTTTTGCAAATAATATTATTATTTCTGTAATAATTTACCACAGATAGTAAGAATATATTTCATCCATATTAATTATCCCAATGAATGTGATGGGTTGAAATTTCCCGATTAATGGACAAAGACACTAATGGGTTAAAAAAACTGGGTGCTATTACTAGTATTACAGTGGTTAGTACAGTAGTATAGACTCTGGACTTTCATCTAGGGTATACTATTTGCTAGGTATATGTAAAGTGAGCATAGAATAATGTGTACTACCTACTTCATAGTGTTATGAGTATTAAATGAGATAATGCATGTGTGGTATGTATACCCCAATCCATGTATGATATATGTAAAATACCTAACAAATAGTATATTCAAGAAATATTAGCTCTTGTTATTATTGTAAGAGACACCTGAAAGAAAATAGTTGGAAAATACAGGAACATTTCAAGAAAGGGCAAGCAAATACTAATGAAAATAAATAGCACTGAGTTAAATACAATGGATGCAGCCACTCCCACCCAAAAACCCACTGAAGACATAGTAAAAGGAATTTTTTTGATATATAGACATAGACCCATAAGGATAAAGAGCTGAAACAGCATCTTGGGAAAAGGGACGCAGTCAGGCATCTAATTGGTAAATGATTCTTTTTTTTAAGCGCATCCCTGTTTGGCAGTGGGGGAGAAACCCAGAAGTAAGCAACTATGTGTCAGAAAGGTTCAAGAGTCGAATGCACCAGTCTGAGTCTGGAAGGTGGATGTATATGAGGCTAAAAATGGGATTATTGATTGAAGTTCATCTGTGATGTAGTTAGATTTCCAAATATCCTTCCTACCTCCACAGAAGGTAGTATAAAGTATAAAGCCCTGGTCTCCTTCCCCCATTTAGCTCCAAGAATGATGTTAGTCAGACTATTACTGCAGGCATTGGAAACAATCTCTCAGGAATCTGACTAGTCTAAGAGAAAGACCTTCAGATATTAATGTTCCGGGTCCTCCAACTATACTGCCCAGCCAGATCTCCTTATAGTGTACCCACTAGGATACCAGCCACACTCATTCATAGAGAGCTTCCAATAAGCTGTTAAGTGACTTACTCCTGACCATGAAAGATCATGTAGGAATTGCCAGATATTCAAAGAAAGCTTCCACATACAAGCAGAAAACAACAACAAAATCAACAGAAGTGAAAAATGAAATTTGAGGGGAGAGAAATAGTGTGTAAGTCCAAGAAACTTCAGAAGCAAAATAAAGCTGTTTCCAGACAAGTAAAAAAAGATAATTGTATCTATGAAAAAAGAGATCAATAAGCTAAGAACAAAGGAATATTCGAAAGTTGTCTTGGAAGTTAAAAATAATAGTGCATATGAAAAACTCAATGAAAGGATAAGAAAATAAATCAGAGCAAGTTTCCCAGGAAGTAGAAGGAGTAATGATTGTAAGAAAGAGGATGAAAATGAACTAGAAATGATAGAAGATCAAGGCATCAGTTTAGCAGTCTCATTATCCTGAGGAATTGGAGCTTCCAAGAGACAATGAAGGAGAGAAGAAATTATCAAGTTACCAATTCAAAAGAGACCTCCCTGAAAGAGATGACATGAGTTTCTAAATGGAAAGCACCAACTAACCTCCAGCCTAGTGGATGAAAAGAGATTCATACCAAGGCAACTCTGTGAAATTTCAGAGCACTCAGGACAAAGGAAAGATCCTTAAAGATTCCAGGAAACAAAACAGGCCACAAATGAAGAGTGGGAATCATACTGGTATCCTATGTCTCAACAGAAAGACTAGAAACTAGCAATGCCTTCAAAATGCTGAGGAAAACTATCGATCTAATGTAGGAGTAGAATAAAGATATGTCTGACAAGCTATCCTTATGTATCATGTCCTAAGAAGCTTGGATAAGGTCCACCAAAACAAGGGAATAAAAAACAAAGAAAAGGAAGGTAGGATTTACTAGAGAATAAACACACAAGAGAATGATCAAGGGACTGCTCAGGATGAGGGCACAGTGAAGGCCAAGGAGAACAGTGATGCAGGTCTTGAGATCAATCAGTAGCTAAAAAGGGCAGAGAGAAGATTGTGTGATATGGATGGGAGATGTATACTCCTGGTGAAAAGTTGGGAATGAATTAGTGATATGTGCTTAGCCAAGCAAAGGGGAAAATTTATTAACTCCACGGAAAATAGAAAGTTATACCTAAAAGAGTATATGATCATAATATGCTAAGTAACTTTCATAACTATCATAATGAATGTTGAATATTGATCTAACCAAAAATTATAACTACATTGGGAGGATGTGGGGAATGAAAGTGACAATGTGATGGACTGATGTAAGGGAGCTAAAAGAGTTCCACAACAGGAAATAGATAAAGCCTAAAACTGAAAAATCAAGAGATAACAGTGGGAAAAGTTATTACTTAGAAGCAATTATCAGAAGAAATAATGAAAAGAATAATAAGTGGTTGTCTCTAAGGAAAGAAAAATCAGAGTGGGAGGAGTGAGTCAAGGAGTTCATTATAAGTCTTATAAAATTATTTTGAGAACCATATACTCATTTAAAAGCTATAGAGGTGGGGCGCCTGGGTGGCTCAGTTGGTTAAACAACTGCCTTCACGGGGCGCCTGGGTAGCTCAGTTGGTTAAGCCACTGCCTTCGGCTCAGGTCATGGTCCCGGAGACCCGGGATCGAGCCCCACATCGGGCTCCCTGCTCGGCGGGAAGCCTGCTTCTCCCTCTCTCACCCCCCCTGCTTGTGTTCCCTCTCTGACTGTATTTCTCTCTGTCAAATAAATAAAATCTTTAAAAAAAAAAAAAAAAAAAAAAAACTGCCTTCAGCTCAGGTCATGATCCCGGAGACCCAGGATCGAGTCCCACGTCGGGCTCCCTGCTCAGCAAGAAGCCTGCTTCTCCCTCTCTCACTCCCCCTGCTTGTGTTCCCTCTCTTGCTATGTTTCTCTCTGTCAAATAAATAAAATCTTTAAAAAAAACAAAAAAAAAATAAAAGCTTTAGAGGTTAAAAAGTAATTTAAAGGCAGTAAATATGGCAATATTAATACCAGACAAAATAGGATGTAAGGCTAAAGTATTAGAATGAGAAAAGGTATTTCATAGTGGAGAAAGGTACTATCTGCCAAGAAAACCTTGTCATAAATCTTTATCCTCTTAATAACACAACGTTAATATATATGCAAATATACAAAAAAAAAACAAAGTCAGAAATCTTAGTGGGACATTTTAAGATACTTTTCTCAGAAATTGAAATACTAAACTGACAAAAGATTAATTCTGTATGTATGCAGGAGATTTGAATAATAGAATTAACTATTGAATAATAGACACACATATATTTATCCATCTATATATATATGTATTCTGTTAACCTCAGAACACCACTGTGAATCAGGCCACATAGAAAAATCTCAACACAGTTTAAAATGTACAAATCATATTACAGGGTACATACTCTGACTGTAAGGAAGTAAAATTAGAAATAAGCAACTACACGGGAACCTTGATGGCTCAGTTCATTGAGTGTCTGCCTTCAGCTTGGGTCATGATCCCAGGGTCCTACATCAGGTTCCCTGCTCAGTGGGGAGCTTGCTTCTTCCTGTTCCTTGTCATTCCCTTTGCTTGTGCTCTCTCTCTCTCTTAAATTAATAAATAAAATGTTAAGAAAAACAACAACTAAAGGGTGGCCAAAAAAAGTCAATTTGTTATAAATTGTTTAAAATATTTAACCCCTAGGATAAAAAAATAAATTTTCATTAAAAATGTGAGTTATTTTGCAATAAAGGACCAGTGGAGGGACTACAAGATAAAAACGGAAGCTAAAAAGGACAATGTAATAACTCTTGAAAAGAAACTTATATAGTAAGAAAAATTAATTGAAAAGGAAAAAAAAAACAAATTTCATCAAATAAAACCAAAAGCTATTTCTTGGGAGGATGAGGGGAGAAAAACAATAAAATAAATAAGGCAAGCCTAAACAATAGAAAAGAAAAGACATAAAATTAAGGAAAAGGCAAAACTAAAAATTCATACCAACAAATGTAATGATCTAGAGAAAAGGAAGATAATCTAGGAAAATATAAATTATCCCAAATGACTCTTTTTTAAACAAAGCACTATATATGGGTTAAAAAAATTTCTTGTGATAAAGTATAGATAACATAAAATATGTCATTTTAACCATTTTAAGCATACAATTCAGAGGCATTAATAATATTCATACTGTTGTACAACCCTCACCACTCTTTCC
Organism: Spilogale gracilis; assembly: GCA_004023965.1. Lineage (NCBI taxonomy): Eukaryota > Metazoa > Chordata > Mammalia > Carnivora > Mephitidae > Spilogale > Spilogale gracilis. The sequence continues at coordinate 104,195 of PITA01003967.1, forward strand.
AAATCTTTCTATCACCCCAAAGAGAAACTCCATAACCATTAAGAAATAGCTCCCCATTCCCCTTCTCTTCTAACCCCTGGTAACCTCTGATTTGCTTTCTGTCTCTGAATTTGCCTATTCTGGATAGTTCATAAAAGTAGAATCAAGGATGCTTGGGTGGCCCAGTTAGTTGAGTGACCCCCTCTTGATTTCGGGTCATGATCTCAGGGTCCTAAGATAAAGAGCTCTGCTTCAAGCCAGCATCACACTCCACTCTGAGGATAGAGTCTGCTGGAGTTTCTCTCCCTCTCCCCCCCAGCTTGGACTCATACTTTCTCACTCTCTCTCTCCCTCAAATAAATTAATGGAATTCTAAAAAGTAGAATCAGACACTATTTCTTTGTAACTGACTTATTTCATTTAGCATATTTTCAAGGTTCATCCATGTTATAACATGTATCACAACTTTTTTTTTTTAATGAGTGAATATCTCATTAAGTGTAAATACCACATTTTGTTTATTCATTTATCTTTGATGGACGCTTGGGTTGTTTCCACATTTCGGCTATTTTGAATGTTATAATGAACATGCGAGCCAAAGTGACTTTTAAAGAGATAGAAAACAGAATAAGCTAGTAACTATAGAATAAATTAAAGTTAGTGAAAGACTTATTTTTAAAAAGCAATTTGTCCCAGTTATAGCAAAGTTCTTGCAGACTTTTAGGACATTTAAACATTTCAGAGACTAGAAAAAGATAAAAACCTTTCCAAGTCATTAACAAAGCTCATGTAAACCTGACTGGACAAAACTCAAATAATAAATAATAAACAAACTATAAAGGAACATCATTTAAAAATATAGATGCAAAAATCCTGAAACAGGAGAACACACATAAAAAAATACTAACAAATGAAATTTACCAGTGTTTTTAAAGGTTAATCCTAAAGTATTTGGCTAAGTAGGGCTTAGTCCAGAAATATAAGGCTAGTTCAATATTAAGAAATCTATTATTATAATTCAACATTGACAATTTAAAGAAAAAAAAACGATGTAATTGTTTCAAGTGTAAAACAACATTTGGTTTTAATTTCAAAATCCCTTTTGAACAAATTAAAGAAAGACAGAAATTTCCTCAGGAAACAATATTTGTAATGGTGAGTTCATAGTATTCCCTTTAAAAAGCCAGGAAAAAAACTACAGGGATACTAGTTTTTACCACTAGTATTCAACATCATGGTAGATATTCCAATAAATGAAGCCAGGAAAAGAAGGAAGAGATAAAGATATCGAGAACAAAAGAGGAAAAGCTGTCTTGGTTTGTAGGTAGTATGCGAGACTATCTAGAAAATCCAAGAAAACTGGAGTGTCTGGGTGGCTCAGTCATTAGGCATCTGCCTTGTGCTCAGGATATGATCTCCCGGAGTCCAGGGATCGAGCCCTGCATCAGGCTCTCTGCTTGGCAGGGGGCCTGCTTCTCCCTCTCTCACTCCCCCTGCTTGTGTTCCCTCTCTAGCTGTGTTTCTCTATCAAATAAATAAATAAAATCTTAAAAAAAAATCCCAGAAAATCAGCAGAAAAACTATTAAAATAGAAAAAGGGTTCAGTAAGAGAGCAATACACAAAAATACAGAGTTTCCTATGTACAAACATTAAGCAATTTAAAAAATCATGGGAAGGAAACTCTTTCACATTAGCAACAACAAAAGCCTTAGAATTGACTAACAATGAAATGAAAACAAGTATAACACTTTTTAAAAAGTAAAAAATAAACACCTAAATAAATGGAATGAAAAATCTTAAATCAAAAGACAATATTTTTAAGATGTCAGTGTTCATATTTATCTATGTTCAAAATAATTCCAAAAAAAAAATTCAAGCTGGATATTTAGGTGAAACTTGGCAAACTGATTCTGAAGTGCATCAGGAAGAGGAAACAGCAAGAACAAACAAAATATTGAAACATTGGGACAATGAAAGTGGAATTTCCCTGTTTGATGGCAAAATAGACTGCAAAACTGTAACATTTAAGGCAGGATGACAGTCATGTAGGGCTAAACAGAAAAACATCTGTCTATACTTGGGAATTTATTGTAGGACCAAAGTGGCATTTCAAAATTGGGGGAGTGAGAATATAAAGACATTTGCTCTCCATTGGGGCAAATAAACTTAGATCACTACCTCACATCATACACAAAAATAAATTTCAGATGAGTTAAAAAAAACTTTCAAAGTAAAAGCTCTCAGTTTATTAGAAGAAAATAATGATGAATGTTTGTATCATCTAACTACAAGGACAGACTTCCTAAGCAATTCAAAAGACCACACGTGCTCCCTGAGGTCAGGCCATAGGCCCTGGCAGGGCCAAGACCTAGCACTGGGGGTTGTCCTGGAGGGACCTCCCTGGCTTTGTTGAAGATTCCGCCTCCACCCAGCCAGTGGGGGCATTCCAGGATGCACACTCACCCACGTGTGTTCACTTCAGTCACTTCTAAGCCCTGTTTCCACAGCTTGGAAACCCAAGGGACCTCTACCATTTATCCCAGACCTCTGGGGGAAAGGTAAAACCAGACTGAATCAAGAGTTCAGTGGCTTATAAAAATTAGTGGTATGTAGCACATTATTATGGCAAGCACTATCCAGTAGAACATTCTGTGATGATGAAATTATTCTGTATCTTCACTATCTAGCTCTATAGCTATCAGCCACATGTGGCTGGTAAACACTTGAAATGCAGCTAGTGTAACAGAGGAACTGAATGCTTTATTTTATTTTAGTTATGTTGATATATAAATAACCACATGTGACCAGCAGTTAGTGTAGATTTTAACCTACATCAATTTTAGCCTAAGTTTGCTGGACTTCACTGTGGGCCAAGAGAGAGATGAGCATAGGCCAAGATTATTGGGGCTGGAACCAAGAGAGCCTGCATTACCTCCCAGAACTAATTACCACAAATTCAGTAGCTTAGAACAACACAAATTTATTATCTTACAGTTCTGGAGGTCAAAAGTCCAAATCAGTCGTATTAGGCTAAAGTTGAGTCATAAGCAGGACTGGATCCTCTGGAGAATCTAGGGGAGAATCCATTCCTTGCCTCTTCCAGCTTCTAGGGACTGCGTCCATTCTTTGGTTCATGGTCCCTTCCCTCCATCATCAAAGCCAATAGTTTAGCACCTTCAGAATTTCTCTTTCTGGCCTGTGCTTCTGTCATCACATCATCTTCTCTGACTTTGACCCTTCTGCCTCCATCTTATAAGTACTCTTGTAATTACACAGGGTCCATTGAGATAATGTAGTATAGAATCCTCATCTTAGACTCCTTAATTTGATCACATCTGCAAAGTCTCTTTTGCCATGTGAGGTCACATATTCACAGGTTCCAGGAATGAGGATAAGGACATCTTTGGGAGAGCCACCACTGAGGGTGACCAGCATTTTCCATCACATAAGATCTAGGCTATGACATCACCCCCTGGAAGCTCTCCTGGAGGTGGCTCGTCCACAGAAGCCTCTCTATGTTAGAGCACTATTCACCCCCATACTGACCGTGGCATCTTGGATTCAGCTCATGGAGGAGAAGGCTATTAGGGCCAGCAGAGAGAATCAGGGCCCCTGAGAATCAGAGGCATTGAGGTAGGGGCAGAGCTCCCGTTCTTCGGGGAGGGGGTGATGGCCTGGCTGCAGCCTGGGGAGATGGGAGGATGGGGGTGTCAGTGAGTAGAAGCCTGCACATTATCTTCTGGACATTGGAGAAGTATGGACTGTTTTTTGAGCCAAGAAGTTATGTAAACAGAGCAATGTTTAAAGAAGATTAAGCTGGAAGTTTTATTCAAGTGAGGCCAGAGGGAGGGGGTGGGAATTGGCAAATAAATACAGGCATGTAATGATTAGTTTCAAAGGGAGCAGTGGGAATGGAGAGAGAAGAAAATATGTGCAAGAAACATTCTGTCAAACAGAAAAATGTGCTAAAAATACCACTACTGAGCTAAATCAAAAATGGCAGCAATGTCTTAAATCATTTTGAAAAAAAAAATTGTTTCAGTTTTTATTAGTTTATACTTTCAAAGAATTTGTGTGTAATTGTAGACTCTGTTAAATTGTTTTATTAGTGCCTCCAGCTGCCATCATTCAATATACATTTAGCAGATATACAATGATTCTTACTATATTCAATAAATATTTTTTAAATCATTTTAAAAAATCACTCAGGTATTTGAAAGAGCATAATGGCATAGATATTTAAATTAGCACATATAAGACATTCCACTCCGGATTGCTCCTCCAGTCATAAGCAGCAGATAGATGTATTTTCACCATAGGAAGTTTTGACATTTACTACCTTTCACCTTTTAAAAAAATGAGCCCTGCTTTAACTTACCAGATGGCCCCTCTCTCTATGGCTTGTCTGCCATCTGGAATTTGTTTTGATAAATCCAAGCATTAGGGATATGTTATCTTCCCAGCTAAATATAACATGTAGTTCATTCGCCTGGCAACCTATGCATTTCTTTCACACACTAAAAAAGATAATACTGTAGCTATAGCATGCATTCTGGTTGCTGGGTGTAAACTGCCAAAGAGAAATCAATCTGCCTTTAGTGACCCGGAGAACAATTTTGAAGGAGGAACCAGAGATAGGTGGAAGTCCTTGAATAAGCTGAGATGCCACACTGGGGACTGTGGGTGGCTGTGTCCGGCGGGATCAGAGGTTTTCATATGCGTCACATCCCGTATTACTCAATGTGCTCATGTCTCTGACATCAGAGATTTCCAGAAATCTATGCCTTTTTTCTCTTTTTTAGAAAATTCTAATTTTTAAGGTTATATACATACATGAAAAAGTAAGATCATTTTTAAAAATAAAAATAAAAAGTGAAATCATTTTACAAGTCTGTAACAAAAGCAGGAGCCCAAAGGCCAGCCTCCCCACTGTTGATCGCCACTTTAAGAAGTTCCCAGTTCCAATTAGTTTAGCTGTTTATTTTTTATTTTTGCCTCCGTATTTTTAAAATAACTTGCATATGCTACTATTTCTTTATTTTTCTACTTTGATTTTATCTTTTGTCTCTCTTCTGTGGAAGAGAAGAATTAGCTCACATACATTACACTTTCCCTCCCCATGTAAATAGATTCTGCTTCTGTATATGGTACAAATCAGTATCTAGTATTTATATTACTATGACTTTGGAAATATAACGGAAAGCTTAGCCATATTATGTACTGTAATTATTTTCTTTCTTGTTCAGTCTTTTTCTTTCTTGCTTTCTTAAGAAAAGGACAGCCTTAATTTTCTATTTAGAGTTTTATGTGCCAATCACTAACTAATCTCCCAGAATGTAAATTGCCTTTCAATAAGTTTAAATATGATTTATCATATTACCTGGAACCATCCTCCTGTAACACTTTATCCTCATGTTTCAACTTGAACTGGTAGCACTCCAGGCCTGCTTCTCTGAAGTCATAACAGAATATCCCCCATCAGCATGAGGACAGAAACTGGTCTCTCTCAGATGAGTTTGAGTACCTGTTCCTAGATCCCATCTTTGCCTCTGTTTGGATCACTCCCTCATTTCAGTAGAGCACAGCATTCCTTAATGAACAAACAAGCAAGAATAACAACAATTAAAAAAACTATGGGAGGTGAGAAGTAAGACTAAGTTTTACAAATTTTATTCTACCCTCACCCTCCACGATGTCTGGTAGAATTTTTATTTTGAAATAATTTCCTGTTAAATTTTAAAGGTGTATTATCATTGTCACTTAGGAGGGGTCTGAGCTTCTCTGATTCCTAATCTGTTCCCAAGGTTTTGCCTGTGTGTGTGTGTGTGTGTTTTAATCATTGAAAACCTTTAAGATATTCTGTTGTCCTTGCTGTTCTGAAATTTCATGTGGCCTGTGCATTGCTGCTCCTCCAGTGCTTTAGGTACTTGATGAACCCTTCCCACCTATAATATGCACATCCTTCCATTCCAGGAAACTGTTTCATGTGACTGCTTTATTTTCTTTCCTTGCTTTCTCTGTTTGTTCATTCTCAGATTCCCTTGCAGATATCAAACCGTCTTGATTTATTCACTAATATTTAAAATTTCTTCCAACTTTTTTCCTCTCTGTTCTATGACTGTGATATTACCCAACATTATTTTCTAACTCTTTTATTGAATTCGACATATCTTTGATTGCTAAGGACACCCTTCTTGAAAATTTCCCTTATAATCTCTTGTACTTGTCTCTTGGATGCAGTATCTTTACGTATCTCTGTAAGGATATTAATTATATATGTTTTCTTCTATTCTTTGCCTACTTCTCCCTACCTCCCACTCCCAATTCCTTTTGATTTGACCCTTGTAGTTCATATGAGAAGCCCTTCTCAAAAGTCTGGTCTTTTGGAGTGGAAATTCTGTGTGAGGATGTGATGCTTATTGGTTGGTAGACTTCACTGTTGTGTGATCTGACAGAGATGTTTTATTGGGAAATATCTAAATGTAAGGAGTAGGAGGTGACAAACCATAAGAGCATCTTAATCTCAGGAAACAAACTGAGATTTGCTGGGGAGTGGGGAGGGGTAGGGTGGGTGATGGACATTAGGAAGGGTATGTGCTATGGTGAGTGCTGTGATTGTGTAAGACTGACAATTCACAGACCTGTATCCCTGAAACAAATAATACATGTTTAAAAGAAGAAAAAAGAAAGTAGAAGGAAGTCCTCCCTCTGTCCTTGGAGTCAGATTGGAGAAGGGATAAGAGATATCACTCTCCCGAGAGTTGACTTTCACTTAATCCCCTCTTTTCAGTATGGTAACATTATTCTCCATCATTCCTGCTATCCTTACGGCCAGAGTCTCTCTAGCTCCTCCTCCTCAGAGAGTGCACCTCATCCCAGCTTGGGTTGAGTGTTCTGGTTGGTTAGGATAGAAGGGAAATTCAAGTGTAACTGGTTCTGAAAGTGACTTTAGACTGCATACACCTGCTTTTAGTCTCACTTTGAAAAGTACTAGTGCCTCTGGTTCTGGAGTCTTTCTAGCTTTCTGCTGGAAGTCAGGCTGCCTCTGCATTTCTTCCTCTGCTAGTTTAGATTTTAGCTTTCTCGAGGGTGCAAAGTGTGTCAGCAAAAGCCCATATGATTTCTAGGCTCCAAGATTCTGTTACTGTCATTTCCTCGCTTGTCCATGTCCTTGAAGGTTTGTTTCCTTCCTTCCTTCCTTCCTTCCTTCCTTCCTTCCTGACTCATGTCTGTTACTTCATGGAAGATTTTGGAGAGAATAGAGGCAAATACATGACTCAGTCTACCATACTGATCTAGATATTCCTCTAGAGGCCTTCCTATATGAATCAGGAATTTTGGTAATGAGAAAGGTCTTCAAACATAGATGTCAAATGACAGGAGAAGCCACCTTGGATGTGAGTGGATGAAGACTGGTATGATGACCACATCACAAAGGTGGTCAGTCTTCAGCACTTACAATCTGTAAGGTGCCAACTGGGGTTGAGTTGGTTTGCAGAGGGAACACCACAGGAGTGTATGCAAAGAATCCTGATTCTAGGTCAAATTTCTTCTTGTTACTAACTAGTTTATTAACTTCATTGACTCCAAATCTGTTGCAAATGGAGAAGAGAGAAAGAAATGTTGCTTCCATTTTCTTTTTACTTCTTTTATTCTTAAAAGTGTATGTGCACAGATGATGGGTGGGACATCTTGTGTTTGTATTGGGGAAATTGTTACTACAGTATTGCTCTGGAAGACACAGAGTAGTTAAGATATGGGGCAGCTAAAAACTTCCATAAGTTATAACTGTAAAACTGTATTTCCGTAATTTCTTACAAATAATTTTACCCACAGGGGCTCCTGGTTGGTGCAGTTGGTTGAGAGTCTGACTCTTCTTTTTTTTTTTCTTTAAGCTTTTATTTATTTATTAGAGAGAGAGAGAACACAAGCAGAGGGAGCAGCAGAGGGAGAGGGAGAAGCAGAGTCCCTGCTAAGCAGGAAGCCCGATGTGGGGCTCGATCCCAGGACCCTGACATCATGACCTGAGCCAAAGGCAGCCACTTAACCGACTGAGCCACCCAGGTGCCCCAAGTGTCCGACTCTTGATTTGGGCTCAGGTCATGATCTTAGGGTTGTGGAATTGAGTCCCACATCAGCCTTCACACTCAGCACAGAGTTGGCTTGGGATTCTCTCTCTCCCTTCCCCTCTGTCCCTCCCCTCCCCCTCTCCCTGCTCATGCATATGCTCTCTCTCTCTCTTGCTCTCTCTCTCAAATAAATACCTTAAGAAAATATTTTTAAAAACTTCTTTATAAACAAAATAAAGTACACATATTGACTTTCTTATTTGGTATGGGTAGATCTGAACATGAAGGCTGTCAGGTGTGTGATCAGTCTAATGGGGAAGGCCTTGAGTTCCAGTTCTGTTGGCATCTAAGGTAGGATGTCATCTGAATTCTCACAAAATAAAGGAGAGAGAAAAGAGTCTAGAGAATGGATTTTTAAATGATACTGGCGTAACAATCATGTTCATAGCAATTTCATTCATAGTACCCCCAAACTGGAAACAACCCAGATATCCACCACAAAAGAAAATGAATAAACAAAATATCCATACAGTGGAATACTACTCAGAACTAAAAAGAAATGAACGATTAATACAGGCAACAGCATGAACTAACCTCAAAAGCATTATGCAGTACAAAAGAAGTCAGACACAAAACAGCACACAGGGTACAATTCTTTTCATATGAAGTTCTAATCTATGGATATAGGATCAAAAGAGTGGTTGCCTATGGGGGTGAGAAATGGAGACTGAGAAGGGGCATGAAGGAAGTTCCTGGGGTAACACACATGATCTATACTTGGATTAGAGTGATTACACGTTTGTGTATATTTATCAAAATTACTGAATTTCTACTTAAGATCTATGCATTTCACTCTATGTAAATTTTGCTTCAGTACTTTTTTTTTTCCTAACTAAAATGAAGTAGCTAGTCTTTCAGAATGTCTCCAGAATGTTTGTGCTGCTTCTCCCCAGACTTCACAGGTACCAAGATTATAGTTCTTTCTCCAGAACAAGGAAGTTTACTGTGGAAAGTCTTGTGCTAGAACATATGTAACCCCACCTGTTTCCAGCTAATTTTTTTAAAAGATTTTATTTATTTATTTGACAGAGAAACACAGTGAGAGAGGGAACACAAGCAAGGGGAGTGAGAGAGGGAGAATCAGGCTTCCTGCCGAGCAGGGAGCCCGACACGGGGCTCGATCCCGGGTCCCCGGATCATGACCTGAGCTGAAGGCAGTCGCTCAACCAACTGAGCCACCCAGTTTCCAGCTAATTTTTATTCACTCCTGCAAGACCAGTTCAGGGATGAACTACATCACTCCCTCATTGCCTAGGGTAACAGTCCCCAAGTGCAAGCCACGAGGCCCTCTTTTCATGCATGTAATACCTTGTAGTGATGTTATTTTTCTTCTTGTGTGAATCTGTCTACTGTCCTAGATATTAAGCTCTATGCTGTCCAGAAGTACATGTTTTGCTTTCTTGAATTCCTCTACAACAGTTTCTGACTGTTCAGAGTGAAGATTCAGTAAATGTTGGTTGGCTTAAAGATACAATGGTTGTATGAGTTGGAGGAGTGCTTGAGCCCGAGTATTAGAAAAGCAAGTGTGAAAATCCTGGATATATAAACTTAAAAGGAGAGGTTCCTGAAATAGGGTCAGTAACCCCTAAGACTTAATACTACCGTACTAGAATGTTTGCAGCTTGGCTTCCCTGCAATCTCATTTCCAGAGTTTCTGACATTTGTGAGGGGTCAGGTAAGTGCCTTGAAGATAGCAAGGGATGCAGGTAGCTCCCAGCTGTGGCCTGTACTTCTGCACATCCCCATTATAGCAACTTGGAGATACTGCTGCTCTGCCTTGGGCCCCTCCATTCCTCCTTCACCTTGCCTAAGGTAATGATTCATGTCTCCAAGCTTATCACTTGAATTTCTTTCTTTCTTTCTCTTCTAGATCTTTAAGTCATGTGATTAAAATAGGACTTCATTAAATCATTTCTGTAATATGGCCCGGCTGGATGGAATTATTGAGTCAGCTAATAAAGATTATCTTTAAAAAGAGTCCCCAGACACTTAATAAGCATTACTCAAATATAATGATGTCTTCTTACATGTCACCTCCAGGTCACATGTCACACCCCTTCTCAGGTAGTATACACAAGATTTAGTAAGTATTGATGCTCTAAAAGTGCCTGTCAAGTTGACTCAGCTAGTGCTACCTGAGAGTAAATATTTTCCCATGGCAGATTCAATACCCCACAGACATGGATCCTCATCTACTTTGAGATCCTGTGTTAATGGGCCTTCCTGCTAGCCTGGCAAACTTGCTCTCTTTGCCAAATTGAGGAAGTGCTGTCTTGAACCAAATGCAACAGTAGTTAGGTACAATGCAGGAATAATGATTCTGATGGCTGACTTTTGATCAATTTAATGATTTTGCTACAGAGACCATTCAAAGTTTTGGCTCTTGCAGTTGCTTCTTTGCTTCTCTGCCATTACTGTGTCCTAGAGCACCAAGCACTAATAGTTATAAATAACATTGGCTGGGCTCTGGAACCAGGCATAACTTGGCTCTGCCACTTCCAACTGTGTGACCTCAGGGAAATTACCTAACTTTTCTGAACATCAGTTTACTCATCCGCTAATACCTATGTAACTGGGTTGTTGTGCAGATTGGAGGTTATATACATGTGAGCACAGCACAGCACACATGGAAGGCCCTGAGTACATGATAGATATAACATAGACATAAAAATAACAAAACAATAATTTCCAGCATTTAAAAATTTTTTTTAAATTTTATTTATTTGACAGAGAGAAACACAGCCAGAGAGGGAACACAAACAGGGGGAGCGAGAGAGGGAGAAGCAGGCTTCCCGCCGAGCAGGGAGCCCAATGTGGGGCTCGATCCCAGATCTCCAGGATCATAACCTGAGCCGAAGGCAGTTGCTTAACCAACTGAGCCATCCAGGCGCCCCTAATTTCCAGCATTTTAATGGGGATGACAAACAACAAGCCAGTTTTTAGTGGGTCATTTGCACATTCTATCCCCAGGGACTATATAGAGTACAAAATTACTTTACCATACATGAGGAATCTACCATGTAGCACTGTATGGTACTGTATAGAGATAGGTAATATATAAACTTACACTGTTATCCTTGAACCTAGCTTATACAATATAAGATATATATCTGTGCCCTCTTGGTTATGGCCTGCTTTTCATGCGAGAGTCTCTTAACTCTCCTCTTGAAGGTTAAAAATCCTTTCCTGGTAGGACCCTATACAACCCTTTAGAATTAGATGAGATCTGCCTTCTGCACAGCCCCAGATCCCAGCTCACGCAATGATTACACCTTTCACTTCCTGATGATGTTCCCTTCACTTTAGGCCCTTGAGTTTGCTCCCATTCCTGTGACCTCAGAGATGTCATCTTCTCTTCTGTGGTCTGTCTCCTCATCCTAAAATGCCATGGTTAGGGCAGCCAGATGATCCCAAGATGTGCAATCTGAGAAGCAACATGAACTCCAGCACTCATGACCCTGGTGCTTGGTTTCCCATAGGAGAAGATAGGTTTACATAAAGAAGAACCTGCTTAATGGAGTTCTGTCTTTCCTCTGAAGTGCTCTTACTGCTGCCAACTTCTCTACCCCTTCTCAAATGAAATCAAATCACTGTTTTTTTCCAATTCTTATTTTGTCAGCAAGCTCTTTCCCCCACTTTACTAGGCCCTGGTCCATAATTGCCTTCGTTCACCCATAATACATTTCCTTTTGTCTTTTGTCTGCCAGCCCAATCTTGGACCATCAGGAATTTAATACCGGAAATTCTATTCCTAACATACACTTGTCTAGCTTCTTGTCTTTCCAAAAACTCTTTTATATTTATTATCTTATTTGATCCTTGCAACAACTCTACAGTATGATGTTTCCTATAATTGGTAGATGTAGAAACTGGGGTTTGGGAAGAGTGGGTCTAAAGCTCAGTAGCCAGTAGATGATAGAACCTAGATTAAAACCTGCACTCTGAGACTTGCTACTTTTAAGATCTTCAACACCCAAATTTATATATTCCTGTCAGTATACTTAGGGCTTAGGATAGTTTTTTTCCCCTTGTGTAATAATATGCTTAGGATACCTCTTTCCACATGTAAAATTTGACTATTACAATAAAAAAATAGCTCATCAAATAGGGGTGAAGAGGTGTAGGAATTTATTTTGCTTCTCAAAATAATGACTTAATTTTGTGGACATTGAGCAGCAGGGAGGGACTTAGAAATCAGCACGTCCAACTCTGCACATTATACAGATAAGTCAGTAAGCATCTGTAGGAAGTGTGTCTTGCCCTATGTCACAGACCAAGTTCAACACTACCAGCAAAGCTTTTGGGAAATGGGGGAAAAGGTAAATAAACCTCTTGGATCAGTGCCAATTTGACCAGCCCACTGGCCCGCTCCCTCGCCTGGAGGCTTTGGTCTGTGGCAGACACACAGCGTGCTCCGCTTGACATGAAGTGACTCTGCCAAGCCACTCCCAGTGGAGTATCACCCTTCTGGGAAAGCAGATTCACATGCTCCTTCTGTATATTTCTTGTGTTTGTCCTTCTGAAGCTTCAAAAGACGGCAGACAGAAGTACAGCTGAATAAAAGAAACCAAGCTCATGCCATCTCTGCCCCAGTAGCATAACTCTTGCTTCTCTCCTGGTCACAAGTGCTGCCATCTCTGTCTATCCAGCTTCATGGATCTGGGACTCTCTCCCTGTAGACCTCTCATGTCTCAGGGCTGCTTGCCTACCTCTCTACCTGCTTCGTACAGCCCTCTCTATTTTATCATAACTCCAGCTTCTGTGCACTCATTTGCTCCTCACTGTGGGCCTTTTGTATAGTTCCTGTTCATTGGTGGGACAGACCCCATTCTGGCCTCTACCTGGGCTCTCCTATGCTCTGTGTATCTCTTCTGTGGTCCCTGAGGCCTCCGCTTCTTTATTTGTGGAAAGAAGCTAACAAAACCTATCTTGCAGGATTATAGAGTATGATTGAAATTATAATGGCAAAGCTTCTGACCCAGAAGAAGACTCAAATAATGGTAGGTATTAATATGATTTGCCACAACATCTCTTCCCCCAAACTGCAGATGCCTAGAGGTTAAGGACCAGGTCATTCATCTTTGTAGCCCCTGTGCCTGGGACATATTAACTGCTTAATAAATATCTATAGGACAGATTGGAAGAGAACCATCCTAGCTAACTGCATCTCTGAACATCTGTTGCCCACACTCTCAGTGGTTCTCAAAATGTGTGCTAAAATGATGTTTTACTCAATCAAAGCCACAGTCACATGATGGGCTCCTCTTGGTTATCAAGATTCAGCCCTGCTACCCAGAGGAAGGGGTGACCTTCCTACAAGCTTTCTTTAAAGTATCATGAGAATAAAGAAGAAAACAAGTATCTTTGTCGAGGGACATTCTAGAATGTTGAAATAAGGATTTAGGAGGAAATGGTTAGAATTGCTGTTTCACAAAGGAGCTTTTTGCTTGAGCAAAACAGCCCTGAGTGGCTGCACACAACGTCCCACTGAATGTGTCAGGCCACTGTGAACATGAGCTGCTTCCCCATGTATAGAAGGTGGAGCATGGGTTGCACTCAGACATGACTTTTGACTCAGTTCCGAGATCAGGTTTGTTCAGAGATTTCCAGTTACCAGAAAAATCTATCCAACAGCACCTTTTATGGGGTGAGGGGTGGTAACTGTGAACCGGCACTGCCAAAACTCAGCCCAAGCTCCAAAGGCCCACCCTGGGATCATGCTCCTCTTGGGAGGGAGAATGGTAGACCACCGGAGGTCACCAAGTTCATTTGATTTCTCTTGATTTCTCTTCGGTTAAACAACAGCAAAGGAGTAGTATGTGTCAAGAGGTTCAGATTGGTCATTGAAAATAAAAACAGCAGTAAACTTTGGCACTTGCTTTAACTACTATACATTTCTAATTCATTTCTACATTTTGAAAGTGATATTTACTTTTCCAAATCCCACCACTTCACAGCACCCCCATTCACAAATCTCTCACCATCTTCTTGCCTGTTACATTCCCCAGGGCATGCACACTGAAGCCCCAGAATCCTTTATCTAGTTTTTTCCCTTTGGGCACGTGTCATTCTCCCTTGCATTATTATTCTTTATACACATCCATTGTGTTTCCCATCAGACTGCAAACTCCCGAAGTCACAATAAGAAATCCCTCCATTCCACCATAGCACATAGTATAATGCCTTGGTTTTGGGGGTACATTACAAATACTTCTTGAATGAACAAAGAACAAAGTGCTGTTAAGTGTATCTTGGGAATTTGAAAGCTTAAAAAGTTTTAAAAATAGTAAAAAGGAAGGTCTCATATAGCCATATAGAAACAAAATTATAATGTTATTTGGAAAACTGAGATAATTATTTAGAGGGTAAGAAAGGAGGAGCTGCTCTTTTCTTTAAATATGACCGGCTAATTTGCGAACCCCTCAAGGAAATGGACCATTTCTTTAAGTCATCAAACCCCTATTGCCAAGTACATTTTTGGCAGTTTTCTCTTTCATCATTTTTTTTTAAGATGGAAATATCTTTACTGCTTTTGCTTATCAAAAAGTGGCATATGCTCAATGTAAAGTTTAAACCGTATAGAAACAAAAGTAAAAAGTGAAAGGCCTACTACCAAAGTCTCTTTCCTAAAAGGTCATTTACTGATGTTTTCCATAGTTTCAATGCAATATGCATAATATATTTGTACTATTTAATATATTCTATCTGTAATGTATCTTTGTAAACTATCAAAATGTTATGGCCTCATTTTCATAGATATACTTAGATCTCCATCATTCTGTAGCAGCTGCGTAGTTCTCTTTATTACTACTTATGGCTGGAACTTTAGGCAAGGTTCAGTGTTTGCTATTGCAAACTATGCTTCAGTGAAATCTTTGCATATGCATCTTCTTCAACACATGTGAGCATTTCTCTGGTTACTCTTAGACATGGGATTTATGATTCCAAGGGTATGAACACTTACATTTTGATGGATACTGTCACATTTCCCTCCAAAATGTTTATTCTGATTTATATCTGCAAAAGGAAATGAGAAGGCCTGTTGGGCTTACCTACCCTTTTTTTTTTAAGATTTTATTTATTCAACAGAGAGAGATCACAAGTAGGCAGAGAGGCAGGCAGAGAGAGAGGAGGAAGCAGGCTCCCCGCTGAGTAGAGAGCCTGATGTGGGCCTCGATCTCAGGACCCCGAGATCATGACCTGAGCCAGAGGTAGAAGCTTAACCCACTGAGCCACCCAGGAGCTCTTACCTACCTTTTAAGTCTTTCTTGGGTGTGTGTTGGGAAACTTGCAGCAAACCATGCTTTTAAAATGATACTTTAGGTCTGTAAAGTACTCTATACTTTTCCAGGTATTTTTACATAGAATACGTATTCTCCTTTGACCTTCATGATAGTCTAGGATATAAGTAGGGAAGACTTTATTCCTGTTTTAGAATCTCAGCCAAAAAGACTTGCTCCAGGTTTCACTGTGAGTTAGTAGCAGTGCCAGAAGCAGAGCCCTTGAACTGTTTTTCTGAGTTTCTCTTTCCACAATCTGGAAGGACAAGGCTTGAGAGGCAAAGAGGGCATGGACATGTGGAGAAGAGCCTCGCAAGGGTTCTGCATGTCTCAAATTTATGCCAGAGTGGAAAGAATGACCTGATAGGGGTGTTCAGTTTCTTTAGCTGAAATAAGCCCTCCTTTCTGACCAAGCCAAGCAGGGGAAGGAGGAGACAGGTGGCCTGGTGTGTGGGTGTTGGCTTTGTCATGAAACTCTGGAGGCTGGAAGGTGGGAATTTAAACACAGCGAGCAGTGTTGCCGGGAGCTCTCCTTCCACTTTGTTCCCAGAGGCACTCAATTGAGAGATTGGGGGGAGAATGGACCCAGGGAATTCTCACCACTTTCTTGGTGAGGTCCTCTGAAATCTAGTGCTGTGAATTCACTTGCAAGTTACCCTACTGCCTCCATCACATAAGGCTTTAATATTTTATGAAATGTAGTTTACTGATCCTTGACAAAGAGGGAATATAATGTGATTAATACTGTTGTTAAATAGAAATTTTCATGGGCTATGGGAAGAGGTGCTGCTTTGATGGTCCAAAGTTACTTTACTTCTTACATAGTAGCTTAGGCAGGAAGTTGCTTTATATTGAGGTCAGAATGGAAAGTTCCATAGCCCAAAATGGGCTAGCAGACAAGGAGGAATCCTTTGGAAAAAGCATGAATATCTTCACGGACAAGGACTACACTGTCTAATACTATAGCCTCTAGCTAGCCACAGGAGACTGTTGGGTGCTTAAAATGTGCCCAGTATGACTCAAGAACTGAATTTTTTTTTTTTAAGATTTTATTTATTTGACAGAGAGAAACACAGCCAGAGAGGGAACACAAGCAGGGGGAGTGAGAGAGGGAGAAGCAGGGACCCCGACGGGGACTCGATCCCGGGTCTCCAGGATCATGACCTGAGCCGAAGGCAGTCGCTCAAACAACTGAGCCACCCAGGCGCCCCAAGAACTGAATTTTGAAATTTTATTTAATTTTAATGTTTAAACTTAAAAGTTGACAATTCAGTTGTTGGAAAACTTTTAAGTAGGTATCAAACAACTTTGGTATGTGAAAATAATTCCTTGTTAAATTTTGTGAAATCTAAAAACCAATCAAATGTTTCTGATGAAAATTTAGCATCTGAATTGAGAGCAGCTTTAAGTGCAAAATACACACTAACTTTCTAAGGCTTAGTATGAAAAAAGAATGTAAAATATCTTGGTAATTTTTTATATTGATTATTGTTGAAGTGACAATATATTGGATATAATGAATTCAACAAATTATAATATTAAAATTAGTTTTACCTGTTTTATATTTTTGCATTTTTCTTTTCTTTTAAAGATTTTGTTTATTCATTTGAGAGAGAGAGAGAGAGGCAGAGAGAGCACAAGCAGGAGGAGAGGCAGGGGAGAAGACTCCCTGCTGAACTGGGAGCCGGACATGGGGCTTGATCCCAGGACCTGGAGATCATAACATGAGCCAAAGGCAGATGCTCAACTGACTGAGCCACCCAGGCGCCCCATATTTTTACATTTTTTAAAATGTGACTACTAGAAAATAGGGAGTTTCTTGAGCATTCACTCACCCATTCATTCAGCGGGCATTTATTGAGCACCTAATATGTGCCAAGCACTGAGGAAGCAAAATAGCTGTAGCACCAAAAAAGAGATTATAAATTTACTACTCATTAGATGAAAATATACAAACATATGTCATTGTATTTAAGACAGATACTAAATTCACTGTTCTTCATGAGTTTAACTCCCAGCTCATAGTTTACGGTCTTTCTGTTTTCTATTAGATCTATTTAAGGCTTTGATTTTCCATGTAAGTACTTTTTTACCTGCTTTCTAAAAGCGTTGATATGTTGGGTTCTCATAACTATTAGTTTTAAATGTTTTATAATTTCCCTTGAATCTCATCTTTAAATTATGAACTATTTAGAAGTATGAGAAGTATGCCATTTAGTTTCAAAATACACAGGAGAAGTGGTTTTGGATATCTTTTTATTGATTTCTAATAATCACTAATATTACATTGCTTTCAGAGACCATGGTCATTATATTGATTCACTGAAATTAATTGAGACTTCTTTTGTGGCCTAGTGTGATCAGTTGTGAAAATGTTCCATTTGTACTTGAAAAAAATGTATGTTGTTTGTTTGACAGGTACAGGAGCATATGTGCTATCCACTAGAGTTAGCCATGTTTAAATGTTTTGTTCAAATTCAGGGAGCCTTATAACTTATAAGGTATAACTGTTCTTATAACTGTTAGCCTGCTTTTTCTGTCAGGTTCTAAGAGGTAGGCTTTAAAATCTCCTGCTATGATTGTATATTTTTCAGTTTCCTCATGTAAATCCATCAGTTTTAACTTTGCTTTAAGATTATATGATTAAGTAGGTATGACTTCATGATTTGTCCTCTTGGTGTTTTGGTTTCTTTACTTGCATTAAAAATTTTCATCTTAGGAGCGCCTGGGTGGCTCAGTCATTAAGCGGGTGTCTTTGGCTCAGGTCATGATCCCAGAGTCCTGGGTTCAAGCCCCACATCGGGCTCCCTGCTCAGCGGGAAGCCTGCTTCTCCCTCTCTCACTCTCCCTGCTTGTGTTCCTTCTCTAGCTGTGTTTCACTCTGTCAAATACATAAATAAAATCTTAAAAAAATTTTTTTTCATCTTAAATTCTGTCATGTATGACATTAGTATTATGATAGAGGCTCTCCTTTTGTTAGTATTTACATGATGTATCTTTTTCTGTTTTCTACCTGCCAGTATCTTTTGCTTGAGATGTCCCCTTTAAATGGAAATTGTGGTTGACTGTCTTTTTGCTTTTTTCAATCTAAGAATATATTTCATCAATTTATATTTATTGTGATTACTAAATTTATTTATATAGATTTATTTCTAGCATCCATTTTTGTTATTGTTACCATAATTTCCCTTGACTTCCCTTTCTTCTTTCCTATCATGCTAGATATTCTCAATTTGCCTTCGAGATCTACTGTCCATCCAACTCTGTGTTCAGGGGGCTAACCCCACTGGACTACCAACATAGCCCCTTGTTTGGCTTTTGTTTGGGTTAAAGCCCCAGTAAGATATTGGAGGACAGGCAGAAAGGAAAGTTGGGGTATTGGTTCCACCAGCTCCCTTTCTACAGACATGCGTTCTCAAGTGGAGACCTCAGCATATGTCAGGTGGTCTTCTCTGTTGGAGAAGCTGTTAGGTACCTACCCTGTTAGGTAGCTCTTTCTAGTTACCAGTAACTTTTCCTTCCCTTTGCCCCTTTAGGTCTAGCAGAACTAAGATCCCCATTATTATAACATGACTATTTCACCATTCCTTTTTGGTCTCTCACAACTTTTTGTAAATAAAAAAACAAAAAAACAAACAAACAAAAACTCTTTTTAGTTACTTCTTTTAAGTATGCCATTATTTCTGGCCAAGTCCCTGACCCTTACACCTACTTTCTAATGGATAGCTCATGTTTTCTTAAAGCTCTTTTGTGGAAGACAATACTAATTGCTTCATACAAGTTGTACTCTATTAGGACTGGTTGGCCTGGACTTTTCTCACACATGTTATTTTCATGTTATTTTTCTCTGGGTATAAGAAATTTATGGAACAAAAAGATACTTAGACTATTTTATAGATGGATTATTAAATAAAAATCAGTAATATTTACCTCTGGGTGCCTGGGTGGCTCAGTGGGTTAAAGTCTCCGCTTTCGGCTCAGGTCATGATCTCAGAGTCCTGGCATAGAGGCCGCATTGGGCTCTCTGCTCAGCAGGGAGCCTGCTTCCTCCTCTCTCTCTGCCTGCCTCTCTGCCTACTTGTGATCTCTCTCTCTCTGTCAAATAATAAATAAAATCTTAAAAAATATATTTACCTCTAATTTCTTGTGACTGTCAAAATATGCATCTAAACCCTTTCATAGCATATTCCTATGGGCCAGCCCTCTGAGATACACAGAGGAGATTCAGGAAGGAATGGAGTATAACTCACCGTCTATTAACCAATCAGTAAAATGTTTATTGAACACTTACATGAAAGGCCTTTTATAGATATTACTAGATACTGGGAAGGATGGCAAGATGTTTAATGTTGGGAAAATAACTAAATTATGAGAATGCTTAGATGTTTTGTCTCATTTCATCTTTTCACCAGTCCTATGAGGTAGAGGTTATTGTTGCCTACCTGACAGGTGAGATTACCAAGCCTCAAAGCAGTTCAAGCAACATGCCTGTGGCCTTATAACCACCACGTGGTTGAGCCAGGCATTTTGCCCAGATCTCAGTCCCAAGACCAGGGCACTTTCCTGTGTCCAGAAATACGATTTCAGTCCTCAAAGAGCTTTGTATCTGGGAGGAGATAAGATATAAACAGATGAACAGTGAATTCATAATATAAGCACTGTCACAAGTAGTTCTGTGGGCTAACATGGACTCTGAGAAGGCTTTATGGAGAAGAGCAGGACAGAGCCAGTGGGAGGGAAAGGGGTCCACCCAGATGAGTGGCAAGAGCCTGGACCCAGGCTGGTTTCAGTTCTAATGGTGCTGATGACAGGGACAAATAGGACACAGTGTCCAACATTTCAGACATTCTTGGCTTAGTTTCATTATGTACATGCATTTTCTAACCCATTCTTTTTATCTGAAGCTGGGGAATGTTGAGAATGTAGAGAAATAAGGTATTGTTTGAAGAGCTATTCTTTCTGTTGCCTTAGGCTGGATTTCCAGCGAAGGGGTGAGAGAGGGCTAGAATTACTGAGATCTCCGTCTACGCAGAGGTGTGAGGGGCAACATGGAATCAGGATAGAGTACAGAGCATGTGAAGATCTGGCCACTCAGCCAGCATTTTTAAAATGCCAACAACATACTAACTTGTGGTGGGCAGGTTGCAGTAGTTTGAGAAAAGGTTAGGAGCAGGAGAGGTGATGCACTTTTGAAGGAGAGGGGCAAGAAGAACAGAAAGGGGGCATTAGCTGGCAGGGTGAAGAACCCCCTCTGAGTCATCATTCCCTGTCCCTTACCTTACATGGTCCCAAGAAGGGAACTGCCAGTTAGCTCTGGGCTGGCACCTGGCCCAAAGTGTGGCAAAAAGCAACCCCAGGAAGTAGAGCGCTGTGGTGAACACACAAGACAGTGAATCAGGAGAGCTCTGCTCAATTCCCTTTTCCTCCGGGCTTGTTACACCCTCTTGGGTCAAATCACATCACCACCTAGCCCTGGAATTCCCGCTCAAAGGGGAAGTGGTGTGTGTTCCTGACCAAATTTCTACTCCGTGAAGGCATTCACATGCCTGTAGACCACAAGCAAAGGATCTTGGGTGGCACTTAGTTCCTCTTGTTTCTCCCAACAGTATCCAGAGTTGGAGTTGTGTAAGGTGAGGAGATCAGTGCAAGAGTGAAGGCTACCTATCACATGCTTCTAAAGTTTCAACTTAACATAAAACACATACATCCCAGTAACACTTAACTGTAGAAAAAATTTTAAATATAGTACTTACTTATTTTTTAAGTAGACTCCATGCCCAATTTGGGACTTGAACTCAGACCCTGAGATTAAGAGTCATATGCCTTACTGACTGAACCAGCCACATGCCCCTAAAATACATTTTTAAATACTAAGATAGTTACATCCAAGATTCTCTACTCCAATACAACCACTGAAAACATTTTGGTGAGTATCTTTGGAAAAAGTATGTCTTATTTATTTATTTGTTTGTTTGTTTTATATTTTTTTTATTTATTTTAAAAATATTTATTTATTTTAGAGAGAGAACATGCAACTGGGGGGAGGAACAGAGGGAGAGGGATGAACAGACTTCACAAAGAGCACAGATCCTGACACGGAGCTCAGTCTCAAGACCCTGAGATCACAACCTGTGCCAAAATCTAGAGTTGGATACTCAGGTGACTGAGCCATCCAGGTATGTCTTCCTTTTTACAAGACATATTTTCTCAAATGTTTATGGGTAAAGTATAACATACATATTTATTTAAATATAAAAATATAAGGGCACCTGGGTGGCTCAGTTGTTAAGCGTCTGCCTTTGGCTCAAGTCATGATCCCAGCATCCTGGGATCGAGCCCCACATCAGCTTCCTACTCAGCAGGAAGCCTGCTTCTCCCTCTCCCACTCCCTTTGCTTGTGTTCTCTCTTTTTCTCTATCAGATAAATAAAAATATTTTTTAAAAAAGATTTTTGTTTATTTATTTGACAGAGAGATAGATCACAGGTAAGCAGAGAGGCAGGCAGAGAGAGGGGGAAGTAGGCTCCCCGCTAAGCAGAGAGCCCAGTGTGGGACTCCATCCCAGGACCTGGGATCATGACCTAAGCTGAAGGCAGAGGCTTAACCCTCTGAGCCACCCAGGTGCCCCAAATAAATAAAATCTTTTTTTAAAAAAAAAAAAAAAACCTTTAAATATAAAAATCTAAGAATGGGATCCTATTACACATACTGCTTTGTAATCTGTTTTTTCCCTTGTTCTTTTTTGGTTGACCATGTTCCTTTCTCTCAAACCTCCCTCAGTTTTCACTCTGAATCACTGGTTCTTGGGCAAGAAAGGGAGAGAAAAGAACCATTTACATTTGGACCCTACAGAAATTCTGAAAGAAGCTGGCTGTCTCAGTGCCAGTGAGAAGAAAAGGAGTAGTGGGAGACTAAGAAATTCATCTTCTTCCCTTATCCTCTGATAACCTAGCCTGGGGTGGGGGTGGGGGAGATTTGAGGTGGAAACAGAGGTTAATACAAAACCAAACAACAGGGCAAATGTGGGGGAGCTGGACTGCCTCCATCCAATCAAAGATCCCCTCAGATGAATCTCAGTTGGAAGGAAGGAATGCAAGCCAATGCTGAGTTGAATCTACCAATTCATAAGTCAAGTGTGATTGACAAATATATATTTCCTGAATGGTCCTCAAAGTACACTGCTTTTGAAAAAGGTCCTTGTCACTCCAAAGAATCCTTAACTGGCCAAGTATTCGGAAATGTAAGGTAACATATTTGGTTATTGCATCTTCCTGGGCTAACCCAGTGTTTCAAAACTTCCTGCTCCATCACATAAACAATATGGGCTGAACGTGAAGACAAAGGAAGTGCCTCAAGGAAAATGAAGAAGAAAAAGATCTATTTTTTTAAAGACCTTATTGTCTAGTGTAGATATAGAAAAAATGCACAAATACCAGCCATACAAGGCACGAGACAGGTACAGACTCTGAGCCAGACTGTTGGGTTTGGACCCTGGCCCACCACCATGTGAGTGACCTTGTACAACACAGCCAGCCCCCTAAGTCCCTCCAGGGTATAGTGATAGCACCTGCCTCTGTGGGTATGGGAGGTTTAAAGGACAAAAGCACACAAGCCCTTGGCAAGGAGCAGTGCGCAGTAAATGTTTACCGGCAGCACTTGAACACGTGAGGCTAACCAGAAAGAAGAAACCAGACCCAGAAAACACTTCTTGAAAGAGGTAGGTCTTAATCTTTGGAGTGGTTCTAATGGCACAGATGGAAAGGGTAGGGTTCAGAAACACAAGGCTTGGAGATTGAGCTATATGGAGAACAGTCCAAGGAGAGTGACTAGAATATTTGCCTCAAGCGTTGTGTCAGGCAGGCATGAGTAGGAGTCAAGTCAGGAAGTCTGGGCCTAACGTGCTGGCCTGAAGAGGCTGTGCCCAGTTTGGTAGGGAAGGAGGAAATACCAAAGGCTTTGAGCAGAGGATACCCGGTGCGGATGTCATAGAATAGGGCAGAGGGGGTGGGATGGGGAAGGTGAGATGGATGTGGGGTCACAGGAGGCCAGTGTGGAAATCCAGGGCATCAATGAGGATGGAATGCAGGATGATGTGGGAGGGATAACCGAGGCACAGGGCCAGCTTCAAGGACATGCGACCTTCACAGTCACATAGGACCATGCTCTGAGGGCCTGTGCCAGGTTTAATGCTCTGCTGTCACTGTCTTGAATCTCTGGATAGATTTTGAACAAAGAACCCTGCAAATTTTGAACTGGGTCTCGAAAATTACATGGCCAGTCCTGAGGGGGGGAAATTAGGATGGACAAAATGTTTGGGTATGGGGTGAAGCAGAGGAGAGAAGTCACTGAAAGAGTTTAGGGGAATTTTGGCCAACAAATGAGGGGTAAGGAGTGAGAATGACATCTGCAGAGAGAGTACCTTGTGTGACATACCAGCTGTCAAGGGGAGGTATCTGAAAACTTGGTGGGAATTTGGTCTCAGAGCTCAGTAAACAACCTGAGATAGAGGTAGTTACTTGAAAATCATATCTATCCTCTTATTAACCTTTTCTTCTTCAAACATGAAAGAATCGTTCCACTTTATTTTAATGAGATACATTTTTAAATTAAGAATGAAATTAATAAAAGCATTCACTGAATAGTAATATATGAAGTTTTAAAAATGGGTGTAGGAACAAAGCATTTAAAACAGTCAAGAAACTTATCTGGAAGGCTTTCACTATAGGCTAAATCGTGTTCCTCCCCAGCATTTGTGTGTCTCAGTCCTGACCCCCCAGTACCTCAGAACGTGACTGTATTTGGAGTCAGAGCCTTCACAGAGGCAACTGAGTTAAAATGAGGTCATCTGGGTGAGACCTAATCCAGTAACAGTCGTCCTTTTTTTTTTTTTTTTTTTAAGGTTTTCATTTACTTAACAGAGAGCACAAATAGGCAGAGCAGCAGGCAGAGGGAGAGGGTCCACTGAGCAGGGATCCCGACATGGGGCTCAATCCCAGGACCCTCGGATCATGACCTGAGCTGAAGGCAGCTGGTTAACCAACTGAGTCACCCAGGTACCCCAACAATGGTCCTCCTAAGAAGAGATTAGGAGCCAGAAAAACACAGAGGAGGGAACATGCTAGGACATGGGGAAAAGATGACCATGTCCAAGCCGAGGAGAGAAGGAGACCCGGGTACAACTATCACTGCCAACATCTTGTTCTCGGACCCCATCCTCTGAGGCTGTGAGAAAATAAATTTCGGTTGTTTCAGTCCCCCAGTTTGTAGTACCCTGTTACAGCAGCCCCGGCAAACCCAACCAGCTTGCTTGAGAAGAACAAGAAGAGGTATTGAAGTCCTTGGATCAAGCTAGAATAGTAGTCAAGAAGGTGGAGGGAGAGCAGGAAGCAGTCAGAAAAGCGAAGGGTGCCTTAGAGATGAAGAGTGGTTGCTGGCTGTCAGGGAGGATGCAGGCCTTACAGAAAGGTACTGGATTATAGCATAAGGAAGTCACAAATGACCTTTAAGGGAACAGTACCATTCACATGCAGGGGAAAAACCAGGTACAGTCAGGTTGGGGGAGTGTGACATGACAGTCGACAGGCAGAGAATCCTTATTTTCAAGAAGTTTCAGTATGAGGGACAGGGGATGAGATAGGACAATAAGTTGAGAGGAAAACAGAATCAAGGAAAGGATTTATTCAGGGTAGGATTTAGGGAGCCCTGGTCAAGCATGGTTCTAGAAACCCCAGCACAGCATGTTGTACCCAATTGACATCTGTTAAGTAAGTTAGAAGGAAGCTCACAGACCAGGAGAAGGGCACACAAAGCCCAGCCAGACAGCTAGCCCATACCACTGACTTGACACACTATCTGGAGGAAGGAGAAGGAAGGGACCTTTGTGCCACACCCCTAATACTGGCAGCCTTTGGACTGTACTGTTTCTGTAAAAAGCCTGAGACTGATTTCCCCTCACTTCTGTCCCTTCAGAATTCCCCTTGCAGATTTGCAGAAACAGGGACTGTCCATCCAGAGGCTAACACACAGGTACATGAGAATCTGTTCCTCTAGCACTTCCCCACACACAGAGCAGAGAGGGCCCTCCTGTGAAGTAGGCAGTGGGACTGACCTGCAGACCCTTGGGATCCTTGATCTGCAGAGGGGACACAGAGCTGCTTCCTGCTCTTCCCTGTTCCTTACAAAACTCAGAAATGTCCCTCCCAGCTCTCTAGTTCTTCCATTGCCCTCCCGGGCCCAGTCCCCAGCAGTTGCCTTGTTTTCTTGGGAATCGAATGCTAACCCTTTGGGCAGCCTCAACCTCAGGACCCTGCTTCCCTTTGGCCAGTTGTTTTCAAACTTTTAAGGAAATGGCTAGGCCCATCTTTCAAAGAACATCTTAGAGAAATCCCTAAAATATCAGGGGGCTAATGGTACTTTTCATCAGTATACATCTCCATTATAACTTCAAACTTACTGTACTTTGTAAAGCCGTTTGTAAAGCCAACCAATGAGAACTACAGGTTGTTTTAATAAATGGAAAAAATAGAAATTGTGGTTATGGGGAGCCTGACTGGCTCAGGTGGTGGAGGATGCAGCTCTTGATCTTGGGGTTGAAAGTTCGAGTCCCATGTTGGGTGTAGAGATTAGTTAAAAATAAAATCTTAGGGAAAAAAGGAGAGAAATAAAAGAAAGAAAGAAAAGGAAAAGAAAAGAAAGAAAGGAAGAAAAAGAAAGAGAAAGAAGGGAGGGAGGATGGAAGGAAAATGAAGGAAGGGAAAGAAAAAGGAAAAGAAAAAAGAAAAGGAAAGAAAGAAAAGGAAGGAAGGAAGAAAGAAAGAAAGAAAGAAAGAAAGAAAGAAAGAAA